>JAQISU010000008.1:12592500-12895000 GCA_029339505.1 Unio delphinus | reverse complement strand
TATATATATATATATATATATATATATATATATATATATATATATATATATATATATATATATATATATATGTGTGTGTGTGTGTGTGTGTGTGTGTGTGTGTGTGTGTGTACTTTTGTGTTTAAAATAAAATAAAAATTATTATCTTTTTTTTATTTATTTTATTGTAAAGGTATGGACTTTGTAGTCTGAAATAAAGAATTCTTATCTTATCTTATCTTAACAAAGGTGAAAGAACACCTACCTGCCTCGCAGGTTACGTACAAGAAATTGGATACTGCACTTCCCCCAACGCATATATTACAACAGTTTGTTATACCACATAATTGGAGTATGAACTAGCAGACGGATATTTGATTATCAAACAATTTTAAACAGCGATCCATGATTGCCCCTATCAAATGCCTTACTCGCGACTAAATATATGCAAACACAGTGTTATCATGTTCTAAAAAATAACTCCGCACAGCTTCTTTAAATGGATAGTGGCATACGTCTGTTAAATTATTATTAAAGAAAAACAACAATAATTAATTTTGTCTGCCAGGTTATGTTATCGGTGTTATTTTTTCAGTAGATGGATAATTGTAACCTTTGTGAAATCATCTGAAACACAGTTATGTACAATCTCGTAATTTAAATGTTTTGTTGTTGGAAGAACAAGAACTCATCTGTCTTAAAAATAAACATTTTCTACATATAAAATACACTGGTTCATGACATTTACCATCCTTTTGTTTAGCTATGGTACTCAGATGATATTACTCGAGTGGATACTATCACTATTAAGTAAAGCTTCACATTTTTTGCTTCCATATGTTGCATATGTCAAGATAGCCCTCGCTAAAGTAAATTTGTATTTATCGTCACCACGCCACATAAGGTAAGCATTGCGTGCATGAAATAAAGTAAGACTGTTTCCTTTGCATTGCCAATTTAATAGTGAAATATTTTCAACTCGTACACTGGGAAAAAAATCGTGAAGACAGGGCACACACACACACACACACACACACACACACACACACACACACACACACACACACATCATTGGTTTGAATACTTTAATGCCTTTTTCAAATTCATGTTCAATTTATCTTTATACTGTATATTGTACTATGTCACCACGCCCACTGTTTAGACACATTCTTAAATCCTAGTTTTTTGTAGACTGCATCTCTTAACCATGACCACAACCGCATCCAAATCCAAATAAAAAGTCCTTACTATTTTAATGAGCAATCAAGTTTCCGGCGTTAAATAAAATAAATTGTTGGCATATGCATTCGCTACTTTACTTGTCACAGCAACTAGATGCTCAGTATCGAGATAGAAAGTTTCATGTCGAGCTGTCGTTATAGATGATCAGAGATGGATTATTGCTGTTTCAATTGGTGCAAATTTATAAGAAATACGTACGTTTGCGGTATATTTCATGATGAAAGCAGCATATTCAATTTGTGATTTATATCGAAAAATTTGAATTTTCTATCCCAGACAGAAAAAACAATTTTTAATGACATTTTCAATCATCCTTTAAGAGAATAGTGATATCAAACCTATTTGACATATTTAACATTTATATGTAAATAATAATAATAATAATAATAATAATAATAATAATAATAATAATAATAATAATAATAAATTGAAAATATAACCTTATTCAGTAACTTTGCATTTTCCCTGATTATATGCACTTCTATGTTAAGGAGCTATCAGGCCCGACACTAGGGCAAAGCGAACGAAACGACCGCCTTGGCCCCCGCGCTTTCAGGAAATCAACAACGTAATGCAATTTTTTTTTTTTTATTTGGGGCCCCAATCATAGCTTTTGCTGTCTTGGCCCCACATGATGCCTTGGGCCCCACATGTCATAGGGCCTGGCCTGAGAGTTATTAAGGATGGAAGATAGTTTTGAAGTTCCAAAACAGTACATTCTGGGATTTAGGTGCCAGGACACTTTAAAATACATAAGCTAAATCCAATAATTCGTTTTTGTCATGCAATTCAACAATTGTGTATTATACTACTATTATGATTTTTCCCAGATTGATTCTGTAGTTTTGAAACAAAACGATCATTATAATAAATTATAGGAAAAGCTTTTAGAATGCCAAATTACATTTTCATGTGATTTTATTCCCTGTAAACCTTGGGTTTTCTGAATGCTATTGCTATCGATATGCACTATATTTATTTATGCCATAGAACGTTGACCCCTGTGCAATGCATCCAACAAGTGACGTCATACGCAACAGACAGTGCATCTGGCTGAAAGCAAGCCAAGATGGGAACAAGGAAATGTATTATTGACATCAGTTATGCATGCCTTTCTAAAATAATAATAAAATAGTACCCCAACAAATTATACCGGTGCACTGTCAAATTCACAATTTCAACACAATATTATATATATATATATATATATATATATATATATATATATATATATATATATATATATATATATATATATATATATATATATATCTTCAAAAAGATATTAATAGAAACAAGTTATAAAGCTAAACTAAATGATTTATTACAAACTTATGTAAGTCAAAACGCACACATATTTGGCCATTTAAATGAAAAGCAAGCTGAAATTGAGAGAAGATATTAATTAAATTAAACTCGTGTGTTTACCCGCTATTTCGTGGCATGTTCCATTAGCTATATTAACTAACAAATCCTATTTGTTGACCATTTCTTCTGTCTTCATAAGGAAGCAGTCGTAGCGAAGCGCAGTCCTGGCGTCCAGTAGGTCACTGTTATGTTTCTATCCTAGATAACCGTATTATTTTTAATGTGGGTTTTGATTGATTGAAATATTGTACTATGGCGGCATGGAGCTATTGTTACCTGTTTGAAGAATCTTCTAAAGAACCTGACGTTGATCTGGTGATGATGATGCTGGTCCTAAAAGCGAAACTACTAGATGTGATCATTCAGCTTACTCCATGTTCTACTAGTGGTCATACTGCACCATTTCAGTAAATAGTGAGTTATTATCTATACAAAAATATAATACATACTTTTAAGTGAAGCGAGGACAATAATAACTTAGATAAAGTTAACGTTTGGAATTATATATAAAAACTGCATTGCGAGGAACTTGGTAAATGTCTTGTTCTACCACCCGACTGATCCTTCCATTCAAATAGATAGATACATGTATCGTAATATTATCAACGTACTCTACAGCTAGTAAAAGAGAAGGAAGTAAGCATTTTATAATTTTAATCGAAATAATGGAAAAAAAATTGACGAACGCAGAAGAAATGTAATCAATATAAAAAAGCTATATTTTTTAAAAATAACATAACAAGTAACATATGATATTTAGTTTAGCTGAAATCTGATTTGTTAAAATCTTCAGATGCTATAGCAGAAAAACGTGATTTTGTTTAAACATGGGAATGATTGGTCCTACGAATCAAATTTAAAACAAAATAGTATCAATGAAGTCAGGCATTCGTTTGTATGAAAACAATATAAAGAAACTTCAAAAGGATATTAATAGAAACAAGTTATAAAGCTAAATTAAATGATTTATTACAAACTTATGTAAGTCAAAAGGCACACATATTTGGCCATTTAACCGAAAAGCACGCTCAAATTGAGAGAAGATATTAATTAAATTGATTTTAAAAAAAATAAAAGTTACCATTGGGCAATAGATTAAGGTTTAACAATTGTTTATATTCCAGAAGACATTGATGTCATGGCAACAACTCTTGGTCTAACCCTAGGAAATTTTGAAAAGGATTAGCAATCGATAGCTGAGGTATTGGAGATGGCGATGTAGGTAGTGGTTGTAGTATAAGGGGTGGCGGTCCCGGCGGCGATATGGGCGTTATTTGGAAGGGAGGGAGTAGCAGTGATTACTGCATCCATCACAAAATCCAAAAAGTTTTGAAAAATTTTGCTCTTTTTCATCATAGAAAATAAAACAAAAGGATGTTTTGTCTGGTGGAATTCAACGACCAATTCGATGACCATTATGCTGACATTTTTCAAAGAATAAAATATAACGAATGGTCACCTGTTCGTTATAAAAGCTTGAAAAACTGTTTAATGTGGATGAAATTTAGTGACCAGTTTAAACTCGATAGAACAGATTATGAACCAGCACTCACATATGCCTTTCTAATCACGCACGTCCAACATAAATATCGACTAAGGACAAAGGATATACGAAAGTTACAAAATATGATTTTCATTGAACTTACTAGTTACTGGTGTGAAACAATTATGAAATGTCTGCTGCAATGTTTAAAATAATTAGAATATAATTGAGCTTTTGTATTTTTTTTTATCCTTATTAGCCTTACTGACTTCTATACCCTATGGTGTTTCCTCATTTTATCATAAAACTCATTTATTATGCACAACCTTTGGATTTAATAATTCAAGACAATGAAGTGACCAAACGGTTGTCCAGATTTATACAAGCTAGGCGCAGTGGCCCATATTAAAATCTTTCACTAATCGCCAAAACTACATACGCCACCTCTAATAGAGACGATCGTTTGTTATGATAATGATCGTTATGCCTCAGTTGTGCCAGGGAATAAGCCGGAATCACAAGTAATTGGAACAAGTTACATTGTCTCAGAAAGCATACATGTACCATGGAAATATGAGAGAGAGAGAGAGAGAGAGAGAGAGAGAGAGAGAGAGAGAGAGAGAGAGAGAGAGAGATGTATCAATCGTATCAATCTTATAAGCGTATGCATTTACAATATATAGTGAAAAATATTCAAAACTTATCTCTCGTCATATCGAAATACCCTTAAGGTCGATATTTACTTTGCTCCCGAATTTGTCATTCTTTAATATATAATAGTATCATTATGAACATTTATAACATTTATAACATTTATAAGCGGCATCTATATTACATATATTGGTCAAAGCCTTCAGTACTCCATGACAAGTCACGCGCAGACGTATGCACACGAACCCTCGGTTAGCTCTCTCCAGTTCGTGCAAAAAGGAAGTTACAACTCAGTCAGGCCAATACACTAATGTAGGTGCATACCATTGTAATTATTGCTCAAAATCATGATGCATAAATATTATATTGTCACTGAATTATATATCAGTGAAATATATATGTATCGTTTGAATATATATGTATTGTTTATGTATTATGTGGATTAAATACATGTACCCGGGTTTCATTTCTATGTACAGCGTTACTCGAGGGTGGTTTGTGTATCTCGTGTATTATTTCGAAATGATGAGTTTGGTTCATCTCATGCTGCGTGCGCAAAGCGCTTACATTTGGAAAACCGATAGAACCTGAGAGCACAGGCAGTGCATGTATATATACCTGTATAAATGACCTCATCGTAGAGCAATACAGCACATTAAGAAGTGTATTGACAGTGAGCAGTCTACTTTATGACGCGCGATCTCCAGCTGATAGGTGATTGATTGATTGAGTGGTTGATGGCCGGTGAATGGTGACTGGTAACTGCTGAGTATAGTGCTGAAGGAGTGAACACGGGACGGAGTGATAGTTATGATGTATCTCCGTATATGCACCGTACTGTATGTGTTAATTAGCCAAGGTGCTAATTTGGGTTGTGTTATACCCAGTGTGGTACTGTCGGAAGTGACATTGACACAGACGAAGATAAAGGTCGTCACGTTTTAAAGAGCAAAGATTTTTGGACCAACGGGTCTGCAGATAACGAGAAATGTTTAGGATCTTTAGGCAGACCAGGAGGGGCAGGGCGTTCGTGGTGCCTCCTCAACCATTCGACAGACCGTTGGGGCTGAGAAGACCATTCGGATTTGTGCTCGACTCCGCAAGATATATGTCCCAAAGTTTAATATCATATTTCACTTTGTTTGATTAGGATTTTAACGCAGTTTTAACAATGTTTCAGTCATATCGCTACGATGTCTGCAGCGAGGCATTTTATAGTGATGTCTAGCACTGGGACATCATGCCGCAGACATGTAGCATGATGTCCCACCCAGTCACATTATTCTGACACCAGGCCGACCAGTGCTAACACTAACCTCTCAATTCTGAACGTCAAGTGAGGCAGTTATTAGCACCATTTTTGTAAGTCATTGGTATGACTCGGCCAGGGATCGAACCCATGACCTCCCGCTCTCACGATGGACGCTCCAACCACTAGGCCACTGGAGCGGTTTTATATTTCACTATCTTTAGTGAAAACTCATCATATTTCACTATCATTAAATTAGTGAAACACATTATATACCATTAGTTGAGTGAACTATGTCATGTATTACAATATATGAGGGAGTTTTACTTGAATCATTGTTTCCATTGTTTTGTGTGGAATCACTTCGAATCATTAATTATTGCATCTTTTTACCATTTATATTTTTTTTTAAAGTTTACATATTTTATTTCAATCTAAATACATCAGGTTCTTGCATATTTTGTTAAATATCAAATATTTTGGATTTTTTTAGCGCACCTATCAAACAGTCTTTTTCATTGGATCATTCATAATTAAACATAGTATTTTGGTCATCATCAAAAGTGTTCTGGTACACACACACTAGGACGTTTACAGATGTCGAATGGATTGTGGGGCAAAATGCTCGTGAGGGGACTTGTTGCCCCAACATAGGAGAAAAATGCCCCTTTATAAAATTTTACCAATCATGTAAATCATGCCATACATTACCAAAAGTTGTTAAATGGGGGTTTGCCCTTCTCCCCCCCCCTACGATTTAGTATGTGACAACACGAAATAGCTTTATCGACGGTGTATCTTTTTAACTGGTGGTTTTGAAACTATATGTGCTAGCTGACTTTGGTTAATGCTCTACACAACTGCATTAGTTTCCCAGACTTTTACAATCATTGTATTTTCTGTGATGACGATTCCAAAAGCAAAATATATCGTTTTATAACAGACCTTACTCCGGTGGTCGGCCACGCTGTAGTGTTGACGTAACTTAACAATTAACTGTACTGCACATGGTGACTATTCTGTGATTTAATTTCAATATCTATAACAACCAGTCTATATTCTACGGAGCCCCAGAGAGGACACGAAGTAAAAAATATTATTTCGTTCTCTCAAATTAATAATTTGTTCCCTTAAGTTAGCATTTCGTTCCCTCAAATTAATAATTTGTTCCCTCAAGTTAGCATTTCGTTCCCTCAAATTAATAATTTGTTCCCTCAAGTTAGCATTTCGTTCCCTCAAACTAATAATTCGTTCCCTCAAATTAATTTGTTCCCTCAAGTTAGCATTTCGTTCCCTCAAATTAATAATTTATTCGCTCAAGTTAGAATTTCGTTCCCTCAAATTAATAATTTGTTCCCTCAAGTTAGCATTTCGTTCCCTCGAATTAATTATTCGTTCCCTCACATTAATAGTTTGTTCCCTCAAGTTAGCATTTCGTTCCCTCAAATTAATAATTTATTCCCTCAAGTTAGCATTTCGCTCCCTCAAATTAATAATTTGTTCCCTCAAGTCAGCATTTCGTTTCCTCAAGTTAGCAATTTGTTCCCTCAAGATCATAACTCGTTCCCTCAAATTAATATTTCTTTCTCTCAAAACTGATACTTTGTGTACTTGATTAATGCATTAAAAAGGCGGATGCTGGTGTTAGAACTGAGCTTATTAAGTTCTACTTCAAGCTAGGACTTCTATAAAGACATCATCACTGTTCTTTCAGTTCAACATGGGATTACCATCAGTGAACGTCATCTAAGACGCATACTAAACTTTAATGGTTTTTCAAGGCATAAAGATTACAGCGATGTAGCAAATGTTTTATTCTTTATATCTAATGAACTCAATCATTCAGGTCAATTACATGGATATCGATGGATGCACACAAAATTTTTGGCTAATGGCTTAAAAGTTAGAAAAGAAGAAGTGCGACTCATTTTATTTGCGTTGCATCCTAATGGGTGCCAGGCTAGAAAAGCACGACGTCTCAATAGGCGGGAATATTTTGCCAAAGGACCAAAATTATATCTGGCACATTGATTCGTACGATAAGTTAAAGCCGTACGGATTCTGCATAAATGGATGTATCGACGGATTTATGTGTATCATAATTCTAGTGATCCAAGAATCATAGGTGGTTATTTTATAAGTACTGTTGGAAAATTAAACGGAGTACCCACTCTCGTAAGAGGCGATCTGGGAACTGAAAATTGTTACGTCAAGAGTTTCCAGCGTTTCCTGAGGAGAAACAGGCAAAATGAAGAAGTTAATGAAAATGCATTCATAGAAGGTGTTAGTACTCATAACCAGAGGATAGAATGTTGGTGGAGACATTTTCGGTAACAATGTGCAGAATTCTGGATTGATCTCTTTCAACGCATTCGAAATGATGGCTACTTTAGTGGAGACATTTTGGACAAAAGCATTCTACAATTTTGCTTTATGGGAATGATTCAGGTATAACTACCTTTTGTTAGAATTTTTCTTTTAGAATATAGATGACTAAACATAATCATAAATTATCAAAAGTTGAGTACAATGACAAATCCGACGAGACCGGCACTTATCCCTTCGGATATTTCAGCTCCAGCTATTTTTTTCATGCACTTACGCTGTGTTCCCTCACTGAGATCTCTTTGCGTGTTTTAAAGCAGATATTAGAGATAAGTCGTGTCTTTCATAAGGTTAACATTACATCTAATTTCAATGTAGGTACGAAAACTTGCACCAGAAAACCAAAGATATTGTTGGGTGAGATATATTGTTACACGCACAGGGGTATTACTTGACCGAGCGGTGTCAAACCCTGGCCGAATCCAGCTGGAAATCATGTTTCCACAAATTTACAAAGACTTCCATACAATTAAGTTGTTAATTAGAAAGCCAGACGTGTATGTTTTCATATACAAAATTTGACTCTAATCAATATAAGACCACAGATAAAACAACTTGCCAAAAGTCCATGAACCGCATATTTGCCTGGTTTCTCTTCATAATCATCAGGTTTCCGTACCGACAACCGGTTACACCATAAAAAATTCACTAGGAACTATTTTAACTCCGCCAACTTAGGCCAGTCAATGAACACTTTTCCAGGCACATCATGCGAATATAACTTCACCCATTTTCCACTATGGACACATACACGGTATTTACTAAATCCCTTCTTATTGATTCCACTGTGTAATTTACCGGTTTCCTACCGTAAAAACTGCCACCTCAGCCACACCATTATTGTACATCACTAGATTTCAATATGGACTATCTTACTCCAGGGTCAGTCATTCGGTTTGGACCTGAATTCACTACTAGAGAACCATGACATCATTCAAACTCACTAACACTTGACTCCGTGACGTTTGCTCCTAGTAAATGGCTAATTATTTCGGGCTAAGAATATTTCCAAGGCGCCGAATCACAATAATCACACAATATAAGAATTGCATATAACGGGGCGCTATCAAATGCGCATACTCCAAATTTATTACAATATTATTATCACATATTATTTCAATTTTCAAGTACGCTAGAGGTTAGAGCGTCCGCTTCGAATGCGGAAGATCGCGGGTTCTAAACCCATCCAAGTCGTACCAAAGATTTATAAAAATGGTACTAGCAGCTGCCTCGTTTGGCACTCAGCTTTAAGGGGTTATATATAACTGGTGTCAGGATAATGTGACCTGGTGGGACATGATATCACATGTCTGCGGCACGACGCCTCGGTGTTCGAATCACTATAAACTGCCACAATGCAGACATCGTAGGGATATGACTGCAAAATTGTTAAAGTTACTTTAAGAATCCAAAACACACACACCTACTCACAGACATACACTTAAAGTTGTGCGAACTTTGAATAACTAAATAGACAGACACTGCACAAAGAATTTGGAAAGCTAATCTTTTCAGCTTTCAGAAGTTAGCACGAAAACTATATATCTTAACAATGTCATAGTGGTTTTACAGGATCGCGTGTATATATTGATCTCGGGCTTTCCTGCGCATGTAAGGTTTCTGTCAATAGTATTAACGCAAACCGAATACCGAATTCGACAGATCGATGAAAATAAATTATGCTTACCATTTGAAAAGTTTAAAGTGTTAGTAGAACATTGTTCAACATAGTACCAAATTTGGACATACAGGATACCACACCTGTGTTTTCGTGATTCGCGATATATTGGTCTATATTCTGGACATGGCTTTGAAAAAATGTAATGCTTATGCATCAGGCTATGTAAATGAAATGCATTGCTTTTTAAAAGACTCTTTCTGTCTGCATTTTAGCCAATGAACAAGGTCAGATCTATAGCTGGTTTGACAAAATTCAATGTAACAATGCCATTAAATGGCAAGAGATATTAGCAAAATAAACCAATTTTGTAAAAGAATTTGTACAAGTTCAACATTTTATAAAAGTATATTGAAGAGAAACAATAATGAATATAATGCAATGTGTTTACAACGTCTCTTTTATGGGAAAAAATACAAAAAATAGAAACAGACCATCGAAAATCATTTCGAACAGGAAGTTGACAATTTGTCACTTTAAAGGTATGATAAGCAGGGTCCTATTTGGTAATCTGAGATACATTTGTCACCCTGTATGATTTTATTCCTTAAGATTATTGCCTTTTTTCAAACATCAACCTCGTATTCAGTACATGTCGTTGACCATTAGAATTCACATTTTCATATCTACATGTATTTGTAATATAAATATGAAATATTTTTATACGCTTTATGAAAATCACTTTCCTTATTCAAAACACAATCATTCTTTCTTATATATATATATATATATATATATATATATATATATATATATATATATATATATATATATATATATATATATATATATATATATATATATATATTAGACAGTTTTTTTTGAAAACTGAATAGACTAGTGATATATGCATTGTTATTGATCCAAGATGAGGCTGTGAGTAAATGCTGACCTTATTTCACATGGATATTTAACACATATTGGCATGTGAACGTTCATTTGTTTTTGCTTGTACGTTGTGCGGGGTATTGTGCTTTTGATATATATATATATATAAATTTGCTGTAGATATGCAAATCTCGAAAGTCTTTAAACTTCATAAAAAGATACAAGCAATAACATTTTTTGTTGTTGTTAATGATGTGAACCTGTGGTGGTGGTGATGATTATAATTTCTTGAGATTTTGTTTTTGTCCATATTTACAAACGCAAAGGCAATCGCCAATCGTGCGACCACCATAGAGGAATTGCTCTACTCTGCATCGCAGGTAAGATCCTCGCCAGGCTACTGCTGAACAGACTCACAGAGCACCTTGATCATGGCCTACTACCAGAAAGTCAGTGTGGCCTTAGAAAGGAGAGAGGCACCATCGACATGATCTTTGCTGCCAGGCAGTTACAAGAAAAGTGTCTTGAGCAAAATGTCAAACTATACACCACCTTCATAGACCTGACTAAGGCATTCGACACTGTCAGCAGTGAAGGCCTTTGGAAAATCATGGCCAAATTTGAATGTTCAGAGGTCTTCATTGAAATGGTGAGGCATTTTCATGACGGCATGCTTGCCAGAGTGCAGGACCAGGGCAACTACTCCGAACCCTTTGCAGTCACGAATGGTGTGAAACAAGGATGCGTTTTGGCCCCCACCCTCTTCAGCCTCATGTTCTCCGCAATGTTGATGGATGCTTTCAAGGACAGTGATGTGGGAGTAGGTCTCTGTTACCGTATGGATGGGAAGTTATTCAACCTGAGGCGGCTTCAAACCAAATCCAAAGTCCAAATTGCGAACATTCGCAACCTCCAGTTTGCAGATGACTGTGCCCTCAATTCCAACACGGAGGCAGGCATGCAAAAGAACATGGACCTGTTTTCCAGAGCGTGCACTAACTTCGGACTCACCATCTCTACCAGCAAGACCGAGGTTCTGCATCAGCCAGCCCCTGGAGAAAATTACCTGGAACCATCTATCACTGTCAATGACCAAAAGCTCAGAAATGTAGACAGGTTCACATACCTCAGCAGCACTCTCTCACAAGCAGTTCACATTGATGACGAGGTCAGTACAAGGATTGCCAAAGCCAGTGTAGCTTTTGGCAGACTCCGTTCTAATGTCTGGGACAAAAGAGGCATCAGGCTTGCCACCAAACTAAAAGTCTATGCAGCGGTTGTTCTCCACACCCTCCTCTATGCTTGCGAGACCTGGACTGTGTATAGCCGCCATGTTAAGAAACTGAACCACTTCCACATGAGTTCCCTGAGAAAACTATTGAAAATTAGATGGCACAACAGGGTGCCGGACACAGAGGTGCTCGCGCAGGCTGGCATGACAAGCATCCACACCATGCTGTGCAAGGCACAATTCCGATGGGCTGGCCATATCGTCCGCATGCCGACAGAACGCCTACCCAAGAAAATCTTCTATGGAGAACTTCAGCAGGGCAAGAGATCTCATGGCGGTCAAAAAAAGAGGTACAAGGACACCCTCAAGACCTCGCTAAAGAACCTAGGCATTGATCCAGACAGCTGGGAGAGTGTCGCTGCTGATCGATCAGCTTGGCGCAGTCAAATTAATGCCGGTGCGGCAGCCTTTGAGCACAAAAGACTGGTGGACGCAGCTGAGAAACGTGATCTGCGCAAATCCAGGAACAGCAGTTCTGCAATTCACAGTCAACAACCTGCACATCCATGTCCCCATTGCAACAGACTATTCCGGGCCCGGATCGGACTGATCAGCCATCTCCGGACCCACCCTCAATGAATCGATGAGATTGAAAAGTCCTCATCGACATCGATGGACAAACATCACATCACAGGTCGCATATACATCAGGCCGATTCAGAAGAGCATCGCTATAATTGACATAGAAGATTCCTTTGAAGAGCAAGAAAAGTGTTTGTCTTGTTCAAGCATGGTACCTATAAAGGACCTGAGAGAACACATGCAAACTTGTCAGGTAAGGTAGTCTGATTATCAATTAATTGTATGACGTATTTTTCTCATGTTAAGGCTTTAACATTAATCCAACAGTATAATATCTCCGTTTATATACAATTCATGTATATTAGACAAAGGTGCAATTTCTAAGGGCTGTCATCTTCGCAAGGCAAGGTTCCGATATGATAACCTATCACCGACTCGGCGTATCGGGCAGGTATTTCTGTGTTTCGTGTCTATGAATTTCACTGGATGCAACCGCAAGCCACCGAATCCAATCAAAATTAAGTTGTTCAAATGTGAACACTGTTCCTACATGATCGGGACAAGGGGAGCACACAACTAGAATGGACTTATAAGTAAGCAATGTTCTAGTCCCAGTCCGTGTTTGCACAGTTTTTTTTCTCAAATACACCTGTAATGGTTTCACTCTGGTACACAGTCATACTTTCGAGGTTAAACATCCAAAGTATCATTTTAGGTCAATTACCTCCATTATTTTCGGCCAGTGTAGAATGCACCACGCTATTGTTTACTTGGCATTATGTACGATGGGAGGCAGTTCAGAAAATCCAATAGATGTCGTTAGGACAAAGCACCAGTATCCATGTTCTATTTGCCAACGTGTAGATAGGATTATCATATCGGAAGCTTGGCTAGCGACGATGAAGTGCTGTGTAAATGAAGTTTTGCTTTACGCTCCTGTTGAGATTTTTTATATAAACTTTACTGATACCTAGCCAGAATCAAAGGGTATGAATTTCGTTGGTTAGAAAATGCCTGTTTTTTAGATCACTAAATTTATACAGAGTTTATACATAGTATTTTCGTAATGTTGGGGATTGAGAGTGTTGTTGCTAAAAACGTACCCACATATTTTTTTTAATGATTTTCAGAAATCAGGAGAAGATGCAGGTTTAATTGAAATTTTCAAGTAAGTTGTATGTCTTTGAACATAGGTTTTAGATCTACTTGACTCGGGTCTAGACAATTTGTGTGACGTTCTTCTGTCCATCCTTCAGTACTTGTTTATTTGCCTGAAATGATTCATATTTGTGTAGAGTGTGTAACTAATTCCCTGTACAGTTGATAAATGATTCATATATATGTAGAGTATAGTATAGTTGCATGTACAACTGATATATAATTTACATTCGTACAGTTCCTGCAAACTTTATATGTAATTTACTGGAAGTAGACTGCATGTAAATGTATTGAATCCACTAAACATCACCATAGAGCATCATTTTAGTGAAAAAGAAAGTGAGGCTCCAGTGCAGATTAATCATGCATTATACATTGTCCCCTTTACTTTGTCCACTGGTCACTACCCATGTAAAGTAACTAAATGTCTTGTTGCTGGATTTTTTTTACGTGATTTTTTTTGCATTGTCAATCCTCTTGCATGTTACAGAGTCTGATGATGGAATTTAGCCATCCTTAATTAATAAATATGCCACTTTATAGTCATTTTATTTGTGTCCTACACATATTTCAACTATTAAAGTACATTTATTATCTAAAATATGTCTTGTACAATGCATATGATTTTTATAAAACTTACAGGACGACATAAATCGGAATCGATCTATATATAATCGTCAGATTGTCAAATGTTGTAAACATATTTATGTGTTTTCAGCGATGATCCAGCTAACGCTAGTGAGCAGCCTGGTGTTGTAACAACACATAACACCAGTAGTGTAGACCCCCCCACTTCTCAACACTGGTGAAATGTACAGTAATGGGCCCACACTTCAAGATTTAAGACAACAGGATACTATCGTGGCCACGTTTCCCAGCTCTGGGACCAACGAGGATGCTGGTATAGTTGCGACAGTAGTCCGTACCAGTGAAGGGCATGGTGCTGGATCAAGAAACACTCAACATCACGATGAAGTAACTGGACATTCCGACATTGGTGATCTGCATTCTTGTTTAGTTGACAACATGGCTGTCATTTTGGAAGAAGCATACGATGTTTTTTAAATATTGTTTTGGAAAGATCAAATTATGAGATGCCATGTTGTATGGTTGCTGTATATACTCATGCTTAGAAACAAATCGATCAATAGTCTGTGATCAAAGTATATCAAAAACAAAATTTCATTCTTGAGGCCAATCTGTGCCTTTTCATCGACACACTACTTTAAATGAGACAATGGAAATTATTTTGTCTAGATGGGTCATAATAACGCATAATACGATGCAGGTAACTCTAATTAGTTCATTTTACATGCTGGATTATGTATTGTTGTGCCAAGTGACCTGTTTATAATTACATCTGAAAATAGGTAACTATTTGCTTAACATTAAAGACTGGTTTAATACAAATACACGCACACGTCAATAAGCACCGATTGCTAATATGTCTATCAACTAGTTAATCTTGTTGGATATCTTCTGCTTTGTTATCCATGTAAAATATATTAATTCATGTATATAGCTTGACTTTAATTACATGTTTTCAGTAGATATCTTTATTTCTCACTACTACATGCATATGAATGAGTGCTTGTCCTTTGAATTAGAAACATTAGATACAACTGACAAATTTTTAGATTCTTAGACTCTGTTGCTTTTCTTTTCTCTTGTTGCAGTATATATTGATGCCTTCTTAGGATACAAAACTACACCTGAATTCAGTAATTTAAGTACCTTGAATTGCTCTTTTCTGTTGCCACAGCAAGGACATTCATGACCCAGTAGCTGTCTTGCGCCATTTTCAAAACTCTGTTATGACTGGAAGACAATTAGATCAAACATCGTTAACAGAACTGCTGGAGGGTGAAACCCAACCCATCTATGTGTCGCGGATGAACATGTTTACAACGGGAATTGAGGAGATCTTGGAAGCGCCAAACCTTCTGGTACCCCTTGAGGTGAGGCTTCCGACCTAGGGGGACCAAGGAAGGAGTTTCTCACTCATATGATGAAAGAAATAATAAAAGAAGAATGGAGACTCTTTGAAATGACTCAGGAGGGTGCATACACCCTGAAAGATGACTCCGGTGGACTTCAAAGGAAATACTATTTTGGTGCAGGACTACTTTGTTGTAAGTGTTATATTTTCGTTACTTGCTGCAGATCTAAATTTTACTATGCTGGTCATCATTCTGCTATCGATGGACAACATATTTGCGATGTTTTTGACATTCTTTAACTCCTTTACCTCAGTTTCAGTTTACACGACATTGTTGCATGCATGCTCAATACATTGTTATTTTTAGTGTGCATTCATGTGTCACGCGTATTTCAACACCTAGTAAGATGTGATTGTGATTACCCACATTTCTTGCTTAACAGGCTTTGTCTCGTTTTTGGAGTTAATAAGCGTGAAACAGAAAAAAAAATTATTCATTTGGTTTAAATATATATTTCATTTAATATCACACGCGCGTCATCTTTGTTACTTTTCTATTCTTGTTAACAATATTTTTAGGTTTGTCATTGATGCAGAACGGGCCTCTACCATGTTTCCTAACAGAAGAAGAATTAGAAACGCTCCTGTCCCACAACTTAACACCAGTCCAGTCACAATTTAGAGATGGCTTAAATCGGCTTGGTTTTGTTGATGTAAGCACAAATGAGTATCTAAACTTTCCCAAACCTGCAGCTGTAACCTTGACCTATACAACTCTTGTAACCTCTTATCATTATACAATAAAAATCTTGGCAGCGATTTTGGGACAACAATATACTACATAATTTGTTTATTAAATAAGGATTGTATACATTGTTAAGGTTATTTTAAAAGCATTAAGTTTATCATGTATTAGATTATGTGAATATCAGCTAATCTCATCAAGCTTTATAAATTTAGTACCCCACATATTTTCCAATTCTTGATAGGTAAACTGAAGATGCACATAACTGGATAAGAATCAAACTGATAATATAGTCTTATATATAGCAAAAAAGGAGTTATGGTACAAAGTCGCTTTTGTTATTGCAACCTTGCCAATCAAACAGTTTGGGTCAATTACAACTTTTGCTGTATTGAAATGTTACTTTTCAGTTAATGCGCCGAAAGCCGTGTGTTAAATATCTCTTCAGGTCAGCTCTGACACAGCGAAAATTGATCCATATCCTTAAACCAGTATTCTAAGATATCGGATCTAACAGAAGATTAAAGGAGGATGCTACATATCAGAAATTCATAGCATACCTTAAAGAAGTTTCAGGTAAATATATAACATGTGTAGAGATAACAAGAAAGAGGTAGTTCTGATTTCATAGATTATAGATATACATTTATCAAAATCAAATATGGGGTAAATGTTTTTCGTTTGCGCCATGGTTATATTTGAAGTAGTTTCTTAAAGATTATTATTAATATAATGATATTACATGTTTACTCCTGAATTACTCCATACAATCTAAATTGTATCTGTGTTCAGTCCGTTGTACCTATGTTGTGCTAGATTATTACGATTACTAGGACTCCAGTTTATACACATTTTGCAAGAAGTTGGATGCGAAAGGTTAATATAGCCTCTACAAAGAGGTGGACAGTTTCTTATTTTACATTCACATTTCTACGACTTATTGTAAAACAATATGTTCAGTCAATCTTTGTGGTACCTAGCTAGCTAGAGAAAAAAAACGATATATATATATTTCTCATAGTGTAGTGTAAAAAATGTGACATTTACAGTATTTCAGTGGGTTTGAAGTCACATGCTCAAAAATAAAATATATTGCTTTTTGTTTCACATGAAATATATTCGATATTAACATGTGAAAACAACAATTATAATTTTATTAAATAACAAACTTGCTGTAATGTTTATTGTATAAAACCCAGTCCTGAACAGAATGCTAGAAGAATCACTCTTCAGCACGCAACCACCATCCCCTATGTTTTGTATTCACCGCACTGTGAACGGCATTCAGTATGCACATTCAAAACTTGAATTACACTCGAATTCACTCCGATTAGTCTATATCTTTGGCCTTGGGATAAAACATTTATGAATATTTGGTATCCATTTCACTACACTGCAAGTTTTCTTTTTAAAATTTTCATTTCGTATTCTAGGGAAACTAATCGGTTGTTAAATTTTACAAAATCTGCTGGTTTTCGCGTTGTTCCGAAAACAATTTTTTGATGATGGAAGTATGCTTCCTAGAAGTTCAACTTGTATAAATGTCCTTTATTTACCTTTGGGACATTTACCTGATGACACTGCATTATTTTCCTTTTATGACTATGCATTGTTGAACGAATACTTCGGAAAAATGTAATCTGACATTTTTCACCTCAGTCAATATCTGCTTGGAGATAGGGAATGAAAAAAAAGCAATTTCTGACTGAATCCACATTTTACAATCACGTCGATAATAATTTTTAATAACGCGCTTTTTCTAATGAAGTTGTTCGTTATTTTTTATACATACAATTTATTTTCATACTGTCCAACTTGTAAAAGATCGTTCCAACTGGTTTCAACAACCATCACATGTGTACGCGAAATCTGTAACACGTCAATGCTTTTTATTTTCTTGATGAGTCTAATTCCCATTTAAGGTAGTTTATGTTACATACACAATACCATTTATAACAGTGTACTTCTTAAAATCGGGAAAATAAGTACCAAATTTACTCTTATCTAATCATCATCAACGTACAAGATCAACATAAATTGAATATCGTTAATAATACTTACATTAACAAGTAACTAACTTCCATTGATGGATCTGATGTTGTGATGTCCTTGCCGAAGTTTCATGATATACGTCCGAAACAATTTAAGAGATCTGATTGAATTTTTTTATGCTGTAACTTTTTTCCTTAAATGTGTTCAGAATTAAAAGGTTTTATCTTGGAGATGCCAAGATATAGAAAATTTGGAACACAGTTATGTGTCTTTTAATTTTAGGATTTCGGGACCTAGGAAATTAAATTAACAAAACTTTGGGTGCTGACAATTAGAGATTGCACACAACTTTAATGTTTGCGCATGTCATGTAACTGAGTGGAATATTACCGTATCATCCATATGCCACAAGGCAAGAGGGGACGGAACTGAATAACCCTTCGCTCTATACACTGTAACTGCCTCAATTGTTATCCAACCGGATCTACAGTTCTAACTGCTCTCCTTATTCTATCTCTTTGTACATGGATACCTTGTGAAATGAGATGACCTTCGATTGTCTTTAAACCTAAAGAAACAAGTATTTAAAACGTGACTACAAGCATTGAATTCATAACAAAAAACTTATTTATTTATTTGCAGATATAACATTTACAGTCTGTATACCATTCCAGGATATAATTTAGGATCTAAATGAATTAAAATTGTATTGGTCTCTTTCCACAGAATGACAGTTGCAAACCTAAACTACTTGTTTGCCATACAATGAGGTTTTCATTTTGGGGGCAATTAAAATAATTTACTATCTAAAATTGTATTTATATACATATATTTATTATATTCTAAAAACCTATAAATGTATCCAAACATTGGGAAGCGTACAATTATTCAGAATGTGAAAGTCTCTATAAAGTCGTGATCTAAGTTGCACACTTTCGCCTTAAGAGTTAATGATAAATGCTTGTGTAAATAAGCATACTCACACCTATAAGCACGCTTTTGTTGTTGTAATTTTCAAGCTTAGTAGTGTCCAGATCGCTGCAGAAGTAGCAGACCACTTGACTGAATTTGAAATTTGATAGGATAAATGTATGCAAGATCGTCTGTTTGTTGAATCTGATTAACTTCGGACCAATACTTTCAAGTCAAATGCCTTAAAGCAGCGGTTCTCAACCTTTCTAGTGCCGCGACCCTTTTAATGCAATTCCAAATGTTGTGGCGACCCAACCGTAAAATTATTTTCGTTCATAACTGTAAAAATGTATATTTCCGATGGTCGTAAGCGACCCCTGGCAAATCGTTGTTCGACCCTTGACGGGGTCGCAACCCACAGGTTGAGAACCGCTGCCTTTAAGCTTTAAATGCAAATCGAACTGCACTTGGTAGTCTATGACAATCACCGGCAGTTAAACGATATCGTCACAGTTTATGAAAGCACTGATCATGTTTTAAAGGAGACCAGAAACCAATGTAAATATAGAATAATAATAACAACACAATAGAAGGAAACCTTATTCTGAAGTATCATATGTGACCACAATGCCAATATTTAAATATTGGCATATGTTCTATGAGCTGAATTTCCGTGATCTTGTGTGCAAAATCTCCGCACCTATTCGGTTAATATCGTGATGTGACGTCATAGTAGCGACTCCAGCATCCCGACTGGCGATTTTGTATTGCTTACGGGTGCAAACAGCACATTAAAAAAAGGCTGTTGACAACACTTTTTTTCTCTTTTCGAAACGATAAAGGCATAAAGAATGTATGGATACATTATTACAAGCGAGTCTATTTCAATGCAACACAATACAACACTCCGTGCTCATTACTTTTCACAAAGGAATGTTACAAGAGGGATCCCGAAAAATAGCAGCTCTATACTAAAAGTTAAAACTGTTCCTGACAAACCAATGGCTATTTTAAATCCTGGGAAAAGTGTCGAACGTATATGTTACGAAAATAGACAGAAGGCCGAGTAAATGACCACAAAATGCAAGTCAATTCCAGATATTTTATCTTCACCATCATTGCTAACAAAAATGTAACAGCCCGTCACCTATCATGATGATGAAATGAGTAAATGTATTTTCAAGATCACAATCTAAACCATATCACCACTGTCCAATGTGAAATTGAGATCTGACTTTAATCAAATGGAAACTTTGTTTAAAAAAATTAGATTCTTAACCCCTGACACAGTCTTGTTTCGAGAAAACACAATTTTCAATAATCTTTAAAAAATTAAAAAAATTATTTAAAACCAAAAACTTTCAGCCCATGCCTGTTACACGTATAATGTATCAACGGAAATCTGTAATGATTGGAATTGATATAAACAAATATCCCTTGGTCAGTTTAAACAGCAGTGATTAAACGAAAAGAGGTCAGATAAAAATGAAAATTTCACATTAACTGGCTGACAATAGAAATTGGGGGAGGCGCCTATGGGAGACGCGATTTCTCCCTGTGATAAGCCTTATTATCCCCAATTGTTCATATTCTGCTCTGCATAATAGCTAGGGGTTAGAATTAAGTAAAACAAAATATAATGTCAGTGTAACAATTAACAATTAATCCTTATCATTGCACTTATCTTGTGAAAAGGACTGGCACTCTGACATAATTCGAAGAAACCATGTGCTACAGAGTGTGTATGTAAGTACCAGAAAATTTGATTGACAATTAAACGATGCCCAATTTTGTTGTAACTTCGATGCCAAAGACTTCATTTTAACATCTTAATCTATTTGCTGACGACATAAACTGTCGTGTGATAATAATTTTTTCGTCACTACAGTATTCACAAGTGATAAAATATAATATGACATTTGTGGATTGCACACATGATATCTATTTATGTATCGTTGTTCTTCTTCTGAGAAATCAAAATTAGCAGACATATTTCAATAACCGGGAGTTCTCTGCGCAAAATTAGGAGATATTACGAGATATGTGAGGAAATACCCCAAAAATTGCGAGTTTTTTTTTCTTCTCCCGGCTTGAGAGTTAACAGATATGAACTGTTCGAGTTTGTGGAATTTCAGTCAAGGCTAGTAAGTTTATTTAAGTCATCAGTATGAGGCCTGTGCTTAAAAACGTTTATTTCAGCACTGACAGTACCGTACATAATCTAGTTTAACGAAACATGTATATACAATCAGAATTTTCAATACGCTAACTGTAAAATTTACTGTAAATGAAGCATAAGAAGGCAGCTTCTTCATGTTTGAATTGATTTCTTAAGATTTGCGCTTTGCATATTTATTTGTGGGGTGGTTTTTGTGTGTGACGAAATAATGCTTAAATTACGTCCGATAAAAAAAAACTCAATGCCCTTTACACCTGCACGGTAATGGATATTCTTTCACACAAGTCGGTCCCCGATCAAGTCTCTGCGCTCATAATTCAGTATTATCTGTCATGGATGTATATTTTACAAGATATCAGTCCGTGTGTGTGTGTGTGTGTGTGTGTGTGTGTGTGTGTGTGTGTGTGTGTGTGTGTTGTGGGTAGGTAATGAATATGTTATTTACATATAATACGATTGAACCTCGTCCTTCTTAAATGAATTTATTTAATTGTGGCAACAAAAATAAACATAATGAAAATATAGAGGTGTGGCCCTTGAATCGAGCGTAACCTACCTATTGATACTCCTAGAGCTACCGCGAGGAACGACAAATATTAGCACTAGATTAAAACAATATATATTTTTTAAAAAATCCCAAGAAGAAAAAAAAAGAGAAAATAAAAATAGTACACCTTTTCATCGTCAGAATTAAAAAAAAAAACAAAACAATTTAATCGAATATAACATAATAATATATATCGGGTCCTAAATCCAAAATTAGTAGAAAAGAAATACAACTGGGAAAAATAACACTGAATCTAACATTGATGTCTCAAACATATATATCAAATAGCATACACACAATATAGCACCACTACATATGGTATCACGGTACCAATTGTTTTTCCATAGACCTCAATGCTAATATCTGGAGAGAGATAAATATATTTTCTATCCTAATTTAGCGTGCATCTCACACACTGTTATAGAGAACAATGTTAGATTGTCAATTTGACGATGACAAAACCAGGTACTCCATTGCATTTAAGAGAGATAACTCTGCTGGAACTAGACAGGGGTATGAGTTATCTAGTCACAACATACCTATTTTCAGTCATGTGTATTACATTTTCAAAAAAATCATAAAAAATACAAAATATGATCTATATAGGAATTAACATAAATTCACATGTTGCCAAGAGGCTAAACTATTTCTTAAGCCTAACAGAAAGTACAACTCTTACATAATCCACCAATCAAAGCTCGTGTTGTTGTTTACTTTGGACTGCAATGCATACACCTTATGCACCGCCCACCTGGTCATGCGCAATTGGTACCGTTATACCATATGGTACCAATTGCGCAAGTCCATGTGGGTGGAGCGTAAGGTATATCAGAGAAAAACAACAACAGGTATAACGGTACCAATTGCGCATGACCAGGTGGGCGGTGCATAAGGTGTAGGGTCCATTGCAGTCCAAAGTAAACAACAACATGAGCTTTGATTGGTGGATTATGTAAGAGTTGTACTTTCTGTTAGGCTTAAAAAAAAGGTTAGCCTCTTGGCAACATGTGAATTTATGCTAATTCCTAAATAGATCAAATTTTGTATTTTTTATGATTTTTTGAAAATGTAATACACATGACTGAAAATAGGTATGTTGTGACTAGATAACTCATACCCCTGTCTAGTTCCAGCAGAGTTATCTCTCTTAAATGCAATGGAGTACCTGGTTTTGTCATTGTCAAATTGACAATCTAACATTGTTCTCTATAACAGTGTGTGAGATGCATGCTAAATTAGGATAGAAAATATAGTTATCTTTTCAAATATTAGCAATGAGGTCTATGGAAAAACAATTGGTACCGTGATACCAACACAAGCTTTGATTGGTCATCATTTCATTTGTTGAGTTAAATCGTTTTATTTCATACTACATACTTTCATTTAATAATATATCGTTTGGAACCAGATTTCATTAATCCGTTTTGTTCTTTCAATCATTTTATTTAATACCAGATGATTTGGAATTTAAATTCATGATTTCATTTGTTGAGTTAAATCATTTCATGTTAGACTACATCATTTTATCTAATAGCACGTCATTTGGAAGCATATATCATCATTCTGTTTTGTTCTTTAAATCATTTTATTTAATACCAGATCATTTCATTTAACGCCACATCATTTGAAATCTGAATTCATTATTTCATTTTTGGGGTTCAATCATTTCATTGCATGCTACATCATTTCATATCACACAACATCATTTTTAATCTGAATTGATCATTCCGTTTGTTGGGTTAAATCATTTCATTTCACACTTAATCATTTCGTTTAATACAATGTCATTTGAAACTTGAAAGAATCGTTCGGTTTTGTTCGTTAAATCATTTCATGTGACACAACATCATTTGGAATCTGGATTGATCATTTCATTTGCTAGGTTAAATCATTTGATTTCATACTAGATCATTTGATTAATGTAATTTTGTCGGCGACCGCTGCCCATAAAATTAGTCAAGACCCCAAACATTTAACATATGGATCCATGAACCAAGGCCAAATTAACAGTGCCCCCCTTGGGCACATAAACGTGTGGGGGATGAAGCATTGATTCCTTCCCATATGAACAATAAACAGACCGCTGTGCAGTCATAAATTCGAGGTACATGTACGTAATGTGCACACACCTTGTTAATTCAAATAAAGAAGAAGTCTGACCATCCATTCTTGATCCATCATCCTATGAAGATATGTTCAAGATCAGCTAAGCTGAACGAACTTTACGTTAATTTACACCGTGTCAGTGAAAGTCCGATACGGAAACCTGAAGAGATAAAGTCAGAATGTTAAAAGTGACCTAATACATGATAGAAGACCTCTCCAGAGAGGAAATTAAGGATATAGAAGAATGGACGAAGATGTACAGACTTCAGAAGCAGCAGAGAGAGAGAGAGAGAGAGAGAGAGAGAGAGAGAGAGAGAGAGAGAGAGAGAGAGAGAGAGAGAGCTGCAGTAACAACAGCAGGAACCGGACAGAGGATTTGTGGACTGCCGTATCGACAAAAAGCGTTCTCCTTCTCTTTCCGAAGAAGCAGGATCTATCCTGTGGGAAAGCCTACCGTCAGAATGGGACGAAATCTTAGACGATAAAAGATTGTCATAACTCCTCGTACACAACAGCTGCCCTTTTCAGGGCTACGCCATTATTCTAGAAAAGAGGTACTAATTCAATTGCCAAACATTGTATGTTTATGTTTAAAAAAATAGAAGTGTGTCTATAAGAACTTAATTTGTTTGATATTGTTAGAAGTGTCTCTATAAGCTATTCCTTGCCCCAGCTTTTCAGATAGTCTCTATGTGTTTGTAACTAGGGTTTGAAGCTATAAAAAAAAAGTGTTTGCATTTTTGGTGATCATGTGAACCTTTGTGAATTTTGGTATATTGGGGATGTTTTCGTTCGCGCTTATAGTATGTAAAGGAAGAGCTCGTCAGTCTGGCTACCCATCTTTGACCTGTCAACTGTAAAAATGAGCAGTAGAATTTTAAAATTTATCTAACTTCAGATGCACCTGGAATATATCACGCTTATACTGGATGAACTGGCTACGTAGACTATAGCCAAATCAGACAGAAAAGAGGAGGAGGAGGAGAAGGGAAAAAAGAAAGTAGGGGATATGTAAAAGCCTATCCTGCCTCATGTGTGCCTCACCTCATGATGTTCCCTGTTTGTCAGGTCAAGCCTGAGGTGAGGACACCTCCACATCAAGCACTAGCAGTACGACATCCACAGCAACAACATCCTGTACCAGCACCACAATCAGTACCTGTAATGCGGAATTCAAGAAGACAGGTGGAAGTCTTCACTATTATCCAATGAAAAGACTGGGAGAATGAAGCCAGTCAACTCCCATCTGCACTGTGAATTGAGAGCAAGATTGGAGCAGACGCAGCGTGTGTAGGGCACGGCCTTGGAGATAACTGGGTGCATCTGAAATTCTAAAGAAAATCCCAGCCCTTCTCATTTCAAACCAAATCTTAAAAAGGGACTATCCAAATTGCCAATTGGTGTATAAGTGGAGTAGTGTGATTAAAACACTCATTGCTTTACTGGTGTGTGTGTGTGTGTGTGTGTGTGTGTGTGTGTGTGTGTAGTCGAATATATTGTTTTATGCGTTGACGTATCATTTGTGGGAATAGTAGATATTGGGGTTTGTTTTCCCTCCCTTCTGTGTTGATAGTATATTTGTGTTTTTGATAGTATATTGTGGTTATTTTCTCCTTGCTGTGTGTGGATAGTATTTTTTTGTGGTTTGCTTTTTGCTCTTCACCTCAAAGTTGATAGTATATTTGTGTCTTTTGATAGTATATTGTGGTTATTGTTTCCTTTCTCAATGTGTAGAGTATATATTGATTTTTTTGATAATATGATGTGGTTGTTTTTTTTTTACTATTCAACGTGTGTGGAAAGTAGATTTTTAAAAATGGTATATAATAATATTTATCTTTCCTTCTCTATGGATCGTAGATAAAATGTAAAGTGAGTGCGATGGATGTTTTCCTTCACGTCCGTGCTTGAAAGTATCAACTCAAGCGCTCCGTCATAGTTATACAAATCCATATTGATTGGTACAAATGTCCTCCTATTAAAACTAAATTGGTCTAATTGGAACAAACTGCATTACTCTTCACATTCTGATTGGAAAAACTATATTACTCCTAGCAGGGTGCCTTTCTGCTTTGTTGCGACCAGACATGTATAAAATGCGACATTCGCAATGTTTAACATGGCTTGCTGCGGTGGTTCCATTCACTACAGCACCAACCAATTAATTAGTCCGACATTCGGACATTAACCAGTCGAAAAAGCACATAGTTTGCATAAGCGACTTTAATCCATTAATTTCATTTAATCCAACAACAAATTCGCGCCATTCAACATTAAATAGTCTAAGAAGATGGCAATCAATTTTTTTAGTAATTTAAGACACAGTTTGTTTTTATTGATGGATGTAGCATATGTGATAGAACAGCTTGAGAAATTGAAGTATCCAGGTAGCCTAGACTTTGTAACCAGTTTAAAATTAGCGGCAGATTTGCTAGAAGGTATGATAGAGGAGTAAGTAAAGAAATTGAACATATTTATTACACCCAAATATGTGAGAGTGGGAAGCTTGAAGGAGCCACCACTTGACAGTGTCACAAAAGTCTGGAAGATACATTGTATTAGACAGAATGGTCATTTTTGAAGTGGGGGAGTAGACCAGCTAAAGAAAGCGGAAGAAATGATGAGAAAACTGTTGGATGTAGAGGTGAAAAAGATTAGATGCCTGGACAATGGAGAGAAAGGAACAAGACAACATCAAGGAAAAAGACATCAGAAAAAGAGGAGTTTGAAAGACTGAATAACAACTGGATGAAGCTAAAGAAACAAGTTAAATCAATGGGACATCCTGACTGGATTCCAGAGACTGAAAGGAAGAAGAAAGGATTAATTTAGAAAGTCAGGAACTGATGGAACAACAGAAGAAGAAGAAGAAGAAGAAGAAGAAGAAGAAGAAGAAGAAGAAGAAGAAGGCATACAATGGTCATTTTCAGGAACACTCATATGCCTCGAAAAGAATTGCTTTCTTGCCTAAACCAATGTTGCTTTTTCAGTCCTTTATAAAATTGTGAATTGTTTGTGACGGTATATTGCATGTCGTATATGTTATATAAAATTAAAGTCTTTGCATATGTCCACTCTCTCTTCCCTGTGTTGTAGCATTGTGACCCATGTTCAGTACCGTGAAGTCACCACACCTGTTCCATTCTTATTGTCCCTATACAACAACTCAACTTTCCCTAGTCGCGATACAGTCCTAATATTCTCCATGATAAATTTCCACTGACCTTAAACTCTCCCAGCGTGATTTAAAAAGTGTTGACCCAAAAAGTTCCGGGGTGGGGCTGGGGGGGGGGGGGGGTCTGTAATGTATTTTTCCATATAGCATACGGTATCCCCTATAACTACTACGAAACGCCAATTTGAAGGAACAAACTAATATATTGAGGGAACAAATTATTAACTTGAAGGAACAAATTATTAATTTGAGGGAACGAAATGCTAACTTGAGGGTACACATTATCAATTTGAGGGAACGAAATGCTAACTTGAGGGAACAAATTATTAATTTGAGGGAACGAATTATTAATTTGAGGGAACTAAATGCTAACTTGAGGGAACAAGTTATTAATTTGATTGAAAGAAATGCTAACCTGAGGGAACACATTATTAATTTGAGTGAACGAATTATTAATTTGAGGGAACGAATGATAACTGGAGGGAACAAAATAATAACTTGTGCGAACGAATTGGCAATTTGAAGGAGCGAATTATTATTTTGAGGGAACGAATTAATAATTGAGGGAACGAATTATCATTTTGAGGGAACGAAATAATAATTTGAGGGAAAGAATAATAACTTGAGGGAACAAATTATCAATTTGAGGGAACGAAATGCTAACATGAGGGAACAAATTATTAATTTGAGGGAACAAATTATTAATTTGAGGGAACGAAATGCTAACTTGAGGGAACAAATTATTAATTTGAGGGAACGGACTAATATATTTTACCTCGTGTCCTCTCTGGGGCTCCGTACTATTCGGCATATAGCCTTACTTTATTTTACAAGTATAGCTTACATCGCTTAATTACGTTGATGTAAAGGTTTTTCTAAATTTAATTGTTACCTGCAGTTCCAAAGATTGTTAACATTCCTGTAAATGTTGACTATATTTAAAATGCATTACAATCACGATCATCAGCGTTATCATCGTCATAGTCGCCATTATCTACACCATCGTCATCGCTGCAATAAAAGCAACCACGAATATTTTTAGAGTAAAGCAGTACCTGAAGAGTTCAACCAAATATTCATTATGTTTTTAGCTTGAAATGGTATTCTGTGATTAAATCACTGGAAAGGATCCGCCACTGTTCATTCATTCATTTATTACCCCCTCAATCATTCATTCTTTCATTTCTTGGAGAACAACGATTCCTAAAGTTTGATAAACCTTTTACACACTGTTCACTTAAATGTTTACCATAGCTAGCAACATTGTTTTACTAAAGTAAATTAACTTATTCACTATAGTGCACTGCCTTGTTCTCTAACGTAAAGCACTACATTGTTCACTTCGTAACTTCAGAGTGCACTTCTAGATTAAACGTGGCACAAAAGAATGCACGTTGTGCAATGTTACGTTCAGACGCCATCCAGGCCCGCACCTGGGGGGGGGGGGGGGCAACCATGGTACTTGTCAGGGACCCGAGCTAGATAGGGGCCCGCGTTTTAAAATATACGCACACATTTGAAACACGAAAGGGGCCCGAACTCTGTAAGCTGCCTGGGGCCCAGAATTTCCTAGGTGCGGGCTTGAGCCATCGCACGTAATATTCACAGGAATGCGCGACATTTCTCAGAATTTTAATATGTAAAATGGTGGGAATTTATGATGTTTGACCTTAGTGGCTGACCAAGTTGTAACGCGTATTCAGATTTATAAATTAGGTTGCCTTCGCTCTTATTTGAGAATTTATACAGTGCTGATTCACTTGTAATGGTTTGCTCTACTGCAATTGTTAATTTGTAAGTTAGCATACCGAATTATGGAAATAAACGCTGTTCTTAGTATAAAGATTAGCATAAACGAATTATGGAAACAGAAACTGTTCTTATTATAAGGTTAGCATAGGAAATTATGGAAACAGAAGCCGTTCTTAGTATAAAGGTTAGCATAACAAATTATGGAAACAAACTGTTCTTATTATAAAGTTAGCATAGGAAATTATGGAAACAGAAGCCGTTCTTAGTATAAAGGTTAGCATAACAAATTATGGAAACAAACTGTTCTTATTATAAAGGCTAGCAAAACAGATTTTTGAAACAGACCGATGATGTGTTTAGTATAAGGACTGAAGTTTTAGTAAAAGTAATAAAATTACTATTTTCTCAAAATTGTATTAAGTAATGTTTCACTCATCTACGTGTATATTAAAGTAAGTTTCTAAAATATATTACGATTAATTTCATTTATTTCTAAATCACAACTATATATATATATATATATATATATATATATATATATATATATATATATATATATATATATATATATATATATATATATATATATGTATGTATATATATATATATATATATATATATATATATATATATATATATATATATATATATATATATATATATATATATATATATATATTGCTGGAATAAAAGTAAATGTTGTTACTAGCAAAAGGGCAATGTACATTGTTGCGTGGAATAATAGTGTATGATGTTACTAGAGAAAAGGCATTGTACATTACATGCTCTTTGGCTAAATCAGCAAGAAATATAATTCTGCACGCTGTAAAATTTCAAGATTATACATTGGCAGATTTCCAAGGCAGTGACTAAGAGTTTGGGTCTAACTTTCTGTCGAATGACGTAAAACAAAATGGTTCTTATGTAATGAAGAGTAGAGCATATTCTAGCTGGATGTACCGAGGGATGGCCATATTTGGTTTTGCCGTGCGCCAGATACATATAAATAAACGTGCAAATCGCCCAAGTCAATTCCTCGCATCCAGAAGCTAGAAAAGTCTTGTCTCTCTCATTACAGGTAAGAACTGTATATGTCGTAAACTTCTTTAAGAAATAGGCAATTTTAATGTTTGAGATTTTAATGGTAAAGTTAATATGTTTGCAACATTGCTTACTGATTTCTTCTATTTTATTTCATAATGTAATGGAAAGTTTAATTGTTTTAAAGAATTCATATTTAATCATATTTATGTTAATTTGTATTGTAAAAGACAAAATCGCTACCAACTTCATGTTTAGATTTAATGTTGAAAAAAAAGTATTCTTTAAGTAAGAAAGAATAATATCTAGCAACATATTCCAAATAAATATTCTATTTTAAAGTTAGTAAAATACATTTCTTTAAATTGATTGTTGCATTAATTGCAGCTATTCCATTTTATACTTTTGGCTATTATGCAATTGATCGAGATATAACTATTTGTATTATATTATCAAATGCAGAAATTATAAAATTGAATGAAGTTGGAAAGCTTAAAAGGAAAGTGTAGTTCTATATGTATTTCATGTATTTTGAATATAAAGTTTTTAGATGTGTTTCTATAATGTAGTAATATATGTGTGTTGATTATTTAAATAAATTTCCTCGCTTCCAGAAGCTAGAAAAGAGACTTGTCTTTGTCATTATAGATGTAGCTGTATCTCATCATCGTGGCAACATTTCTTTAAAGAGAGCCTGAACACACACACACACACATACACACACACACACTCTCTCTCTCTCTCTCTCTCTCTCTCTCTCTCTCTCTCTCTCTCTCTCTCTCTCTCTCTCTCTCTCTCTCTCTCCATGGACATTGACATGCACTAACTTACTAACTTACGAGTAATTTGATCTCATAGCAAGAAACCTTATCAGAACAAGTGGATGGAGAACATTACAGATCAGATTCCGTACCTTTCCCCCAAGACGTTTCATGATCGTAGTGACACCTTCTTTAAGGAGCTCATTCGTTCTTCTCATTTCTCTATCATTCCGGATTCCAAAATTAATACATCAATAAACATTTTTTTCATAAAATTTCTTTATAAAATTAGTATAACGGTTAGCATACCAAATTATGACACATAAACTGTTCCTAGTATATAGGTTGTCCTCGATGGACTAGTTAACCTTATTGTAATGTTATCCTCAGTTTCAGTGATGATGAATAACGTTCGTGCAAGAGTTGACCTAACGTTTGTTGTTTTAATGTTTAAGTTTGCCGTTAAGGCAACCGACGAAAGATATAAATAAATTCTGAATCACCGTTAGATATGGCGACGTAAGTGTATTTATTGACCTCATTAAATTATAGTTTAACTCGTGAACTTGCTATACTAACTGACCTTACCATGATTGTTGACAAGCTCAAATGGTTTATAACATTGATAGGTCTGCCTCTATGTAACAGTTGACCAGTTGGACAGTAGACCTAAATATGTTGTAAAATCAATATGCACAGTTAGACTGTTGAGTGAAATTTTAAGGAGAAAACCTATGTTAATGACTTACGCGGTGATTATATCCTCACGGTTATGAAGTTTTTAACTTTATTGTAATGACTGAAATGCTTATAAGCCAAATTATGATAACGATCTGATTTACATAGCACTGTATGAATATTGTTATGCACTACGCATGTTTAACAACACTAAACCGTCAGCTCCATGAAAGAACGGGTCCATTAGTTAAGACATAACTGAACACGTGGATATGAAAGGACATACCATTTGTACCACATTATTGTTATGGTGTTATTCATGCTAATGGAACCTGTTATATAACTTTTATGAGGTTGACATGGGGGGGGGGGAGGGTCGAAGGGTGAATTTCACTGAAATCACCATAGAAGATCTAAATCGATTCAAACGTCTGGTCAACAATAAGATTGTGAAGTTTGTCTTGCTCAATGTCACGAACAAGGTAATTGCGGATACGTTTCAAAAGGTTCTACATTATTTTCCCAAACACAGCCTTATGAGTTTCAAAAAACCTTTTTCAAACTCCTCGGTTGTCGGATTAATTTCTTCTACGTAGGGCGCCAACCATACGTTCTGGCAAAACTGTAATGCTAAGTGGATTTTGCATATCACATACCCAATCGCAGATATAACGACAAATCACCTTCGTGTGTAACTTATTTGCTCATAGTTCTCAGGTGTGGAATAAGATTGACACATTCAGTAGACTTACGCCCTGAATCATCCACTTCACACTGATACAGCCACTCGCAGCAGGCACCGATAACATTTCTAGTGCTTCCGCTTCCACCAGTAGACACTGGATGTATGATCACCCAATAATACAGGCTATTGGCGTATGTCAAGTTGCGCGGGTTATGTGTGTTATCCGTTTATAGAATTGTATAAGCCCCACTTGTCAAAGGGTAAGTGTTAAGTCCTACTTTGTCAATGGGTATTGTACAATATAATAATAATAATAATAATAATAATAATAATAATAATAATAATAATAATATTAATAATAATAATAATAATAACTACAACCCACTCCCTTTTGGTACTCGTTATCTAAGAGATGACCGCCCTCGATATAATTGCCCGGTTCGAGTATGAGAAAAGTTAGAGAAAACTGAGCAAGTATATTGAACAAACAACTATGAACCCCAGTAAAGATAAACAAACAATTTAGTCAAATACATACACAATCATGAAACTTCCTTTCATTAGGAATACACGCTGGTTTTAGAAATAAAACTTTCACCGAATTACAATAACAGTTGAAATAGATTTAAATAAATTAGCCGATCTATTACTGATAGTTTTAAATCATCGTAGGATCGAGTGGTACAATCGAAGTCAATGCCTTGTTCGATTTCCATAACCTGCTATTTCTCAATCCCGTTGACTGTTCAATTCAATGTTGGTTCAAGAAGTCACTGTCTCGTCCGTTTCTAGATAATCTGCACCCGTTGATGTTTCCGCTCGATTCCGAACTTGTCCACTGTATCATGTGCTCACTGCAATTCCCGTTTCCCAATTCCTTTTCCCATGTGTACTTCGCAATTTACGTAACTTCACGATCCTTCAAAAAGCTATTTTCTCCCTTTCAAAAGAAAAGTAAAACAACCTAAGTCTCTCGTTACAATGGTAACAATTGAGACTTTCCATTATTCCTGGTTCGAACATCAGATATTTCTATCAGTGATAACAACTTTACGCCTTGTAATTAACTACACATGTCCTTAAATGACTGTAGTTAAACAATTGTTAATTATACATCGAGGCTTTGAATTCGGGCCCCGCCTTAATTTACACAGCACATAAATTGAATACACTTTCGCTAAATCAACTGTGTAATCAAATATCGGTGAATTCACATGTATTTTCATAACCCATTAACTAATGTAATACATTAAATTCTTAGAACATAATTATTATGCAAACAAGATGATAAATTCAAGAATTAACGTAACACTTCCTATTCATAACTCAGCATAGTGTTTTACTACATAAATTAACACTACGTCATTCTTAAATAAGAATTAAGGTAAGAATTCAGATTCATAAATCGAAAACACATTATTATACAAATTTATCAAATGAAATCATGCAAGAACTTCCGAGTCATAACACAAAACATATTAGTATACAAATGCATCAAATTAAATCATGCAAGATCTGCCAACTAAAGCAAACATCATATAAACTACATCAACAATATACATGGAATTGTGACAGTACCTTTGTATTTTTGGTGTGTCCCTTCCCTTCCTTAGTTTGGCGGTATTTTTTTTTCTGGACCGCGATTTCTTAACGGACGTATTTCTCTCAAATAACATCCGGAGTCCTAGTAAATAATTATACCTCTGGTTCCTCTCTTGCAGAGAAATTTTCAGACTAATATTAGTTTTCAATAAGGAGGTATTAAGTCCTACGAAACTTCATTTGAAAACACACCCTTTATTTAATCGTGACCAAGTAGATTCGAATGTATTTTCCCCCGCTTTTCTCTAAGAGTCGCTTACGTCTTGTCAGTATAACATGCTTGCTTTTAAGTAACAGAATCCCTGCGTTTTTCTTAAGTCTGATACTTTTCGTGAAAAATGAAACGTTAAGATATCGCTAGCAGTCAGTCTGATTGCTGAGTAAGCATGGTATAATTAGTACAACGGTCGCACTCTACTATACAGACCCCCTTTGACACGGCGTGTCTTCATACATCTAACTAATGGTTAGCTGGCCTCACATAATGTTTAATTAATAAATCTCCTGAAATTTACCCCTTCACGGTGTATAAGTACATGATGTAGATTGTTGAGAAGTCTAACTGTTCACATTAAGACAACTCGCGAGGTTTGTTTATGGCTTCGGAAAGTCAATCCGGTTGGAGACTCTGAATCCATTTATAAACCATACTGGGTATTTAACGCTTCCTTGTCCTCCAGCGAAGAAAACCCGAGCGAAATTATTTCCGAGCGGGAAAACGGGGGTGGTCGTGAAACAAGTTGTATTTAAGGGCTACAGTTTTCTGTGGAATCGCCTTGGGACTTTTTATTTAAGTTGTGCGTGTGGTTTAATTATTCGATTGTTTCTATAACTGATGGAAGTTCTTTTACCCAATCGAGAAGTGTCTCTGCCATCTGAAAGCTCTTTAACAATTCCTGCGCGTTCTAAATAATCATTTCGCATGTTTACGGTTAAATCGTTCCGTGATAGCCTGGTAGCAATACATCCTGACATATTGACAACATAACAAGAACCGTGCCCGGTTCTTGACACAGCCAGATCCATTGAACAAGTACCAGCGCAGATAGAGAGATTTCAAAAAGGCACACAGTTGCATGTCCGAGATGTCTGAACGACGCTTAAAAAATCCCCTACGACAATAACCACCCATAGACGACCCAATAACGAAAACACCACAACATTTTAATGAACGAGGTCGCCGGTTAATATTTTTTAAAATCTCAGAAATGCCCGAAAGGGAAAATTGAAGCAACAATAGAAAGTAAAAGATATATGTAGTAGGTTGGTATAAATGAAAGTTACTAGGTTTCAAAAAGTCACTGATAAGTTGTTTGATTATTATAATAGAATACTTGATATTGCTAAAGCTGAAGGTGCTCACGAAGGCACGAAATGTTTGTAGACTTTATGCAAGAAAAAGAAAAGGCAAGACTGATGAAATAACCTCGTGCACAACCAGTTACAAAAGCGGAGCTTCCCGCATGCGTAGCTTCTCAGTGTTACATGCTGTTTGGATTTTCCCCATCTGTGGAACCTGGTGATTTGTTCTCTATTACATCCAAAGCGCCTGTGCATCCTGCCAAAGTGCAAAAATTCGTTTGCTGAACTGGATGGGTAGATATAAGCTCTCCATGGGGACATCTTGACAATATAGTTGTGCATTATAGATCGACCTGACATTTAAATGCAGTTACTGTCATATGTGTACGTGTAATACCTATGCGTGCTGCTAACGCGAGAAACCCCGTTTAACTGAGATATTACGGAAATGGTCCCGGTTTTGTGTACAGGCGCACTGTAAGTGATCGAGGCGCTGTTCTCGTGCATTGCACCAACAGCAAAAGTAGCAACGTGAGTGGTTTAAAATATCTGGGACTTGCAGGTGGTGCAATCGATTTAAGATCGACGACGACGATTAGCGACCGGATCATCACCAAGGGTTCCAGTTACACTACCATCAAAAGCGACAATTCCAGCTCCGGTTTACTAATCAAGTACTAAGTTGATAGCAGTTTGTTTATTTACTGACTGATAGAGGTTAAAGACTACTACCACACACGACCTTCCACTCGTACGAGCTCCTCTTCGTAACCTTGTGAGGCTTGTTCGCACTCGAGCTGGCATGCACTTGCGTGTGATGTGAGAACAAAGTAAAGTCATGGAGTGGTGGTGACTGATTTGATGTATAGGACCTAAATGGGTAATATAATTGAAAACTGTTACTCACATACTACTTATGCAGCAGAAATGAATAATTAAATGGGAAAGGTATCAGACAATAATTTTATAATATTAGAAAATGTCTTTTTCTCTGTAATAGTCGGCCTATGTTTTCTATATTATTAAAAATATTTCCTTTTTTTAAAGATTAGAAATTGATTTTTTTAAAATCAATGATTTTTTAAAAATAATATTAGCATTGTATTTTGTATCATTAGACAATCATAAACATTATCAAATGTTAAAATCACGGTCACCAGCCAAGCAACCGATTTTACTAATTCCCAAGCAATTATTTAAACTTTCCTCGATGAGTCAGTATTTTGGGAGTTCCAAAATAATAGATTAACATCAGATTGTTAATAAAATGTCAGTTAAAACAACATCAGCATCTTCAAAGAGAATATATCAACCTATGTAAATGTAGACATTTTAATTCCTCATTTAGTCTCTATTTTTTTTGTTTATTTAATTACAATTATAAATGCCGGATAAAATCTGACAGATGATAAATAATTTATTTATGTGTACGAACGTATTCGATATCCGATTGTCAAATGCGTCGATAGACAAGGGATGCAACTCGCGTCTTCATCCTTTACTCTCATTTTTGTGATGAACCGTGGATATTACGGCCTTATCTTATAGGTGACGCTGATTTCTAATCTTAGAGAATGCGATGACTGTATAGTCTGCCGGGAAATAAATGACTCCAAGGACTGTGATATCCTTCGAGAATACCTTAACCAACTGGCACTCTGGGAAAGAACTTGGGGTATGTCATTCCACTCAGAAAAATGTAGTATCCTAAGAGTTTACAGGGGGGGGGGGGGGAATCACCAATCCTGTCGGAATATACTCTTAAGGGGAACAATATATCCAATAAGCAGCCAACAAAATATCTCGGGGTTGAATTGTCTAGAGACCTCTCTTGGAAAAGGCACATAGACAAGATAGTAAAAAAAAAAAAGGGAAGAGTAACCTTGGTTTCCTGCGCCGCAATCTCCTATTCAACAATGAAGAAGTAAAAAGTGCGGCATATTTCACTCTATTTCGACCAGGTCTTGAGTATTGCTTGGCTGTGTGGAACCCACATAATAAATCTAATAAATAAGATAGAGATGGTTCAGAGCAGAGCTGCTAGATTCACCACAAATACATATCGTAACACTAGCAGTGTCAGTGCAACCTTGAACCATCTCCAGTGGGAATCACTCGAATTCAGCCGAACCAAGGCCAAGCTGACTATGATGTACAATATTGCGAACAACCTAGTGGATATAACAACAGACAAATACCTGATCCTGGCATATAGACAAACAAACTAGGTCAAACCACAAGAAAATGTACCAATTAAAGTCAGCATCGACAAATTGTTTCAAGTTCAGCTTCTTCCCAAATACAATAGCGACTTGGAACAACCATCAACAATTGCAAAAGCTCCTGACTTGGTATCTCACAAGCAGGAGCTTTCCAAAATCACATTCTAATGAACTTGTCAGCTACAAGTAAGACCTGGTGATTCTCAGGGCTATGCCGGTTGAGGTTTCATATCTCATTGCCGCTACGGTAGCCGGATTGGTCTGAGTATAAAGGGGCGAAGACGTACACTGACTTTTTTTTTTTTTTTTTTTTTTTTACTTATTTCTGCCTTTCTTATCAATACTCTTCTGATTGTCTTATCACTTCCGTCTTTACTGTATCTTGGACCACTCACCGCCTGTTGCTTAATAGTCAAGTGTGACTACGTCAACGTACTTATATACAGAGAGAGAGAGAGAGAGAGAGAGAGAGAGAGAGAGAGAGAGAGAGAGAGAGAGAGAGAGAGAGAGAGAGAGAGAGAGAGAGAGAGAGAGAGAGATATCTGTTTACAGATGGCTGAGCAGGAACACAAAACTGTATGTGCTTGGCTAATGTCATTGTGGGTATATCTATATCAGTCAACGTACTGATATATAGATAGATTTCCTTAACATCGTCCATGTCATTCAACCAGCCTAGCACGGTTATGTGACTCATTCGAATAGGTGAATGACTCAGTTTTTATCCCCTTTGTACCTTGTCTTTGAAAGCGAATAAAATCTGTCCTGTCTGTCTGCTTTTTTGTTTGTCTTAAAACTAAATATTTATATTCAATAACATCCTAAAACATGATACCAATATTTCCCAAGATTCATTTTGAGAATTGCTATGACGACGAAATTAGGCACTTGAAAGGCAGTATAAAGGATAATGGCCAATATTTATACATGTCATGTAGGCGTTAAATATATACGATTATAGTAACGGGTATCCTTCTTGTGAATTTGATTACACATACACATATGTAGTGCATAGTCACTTAGTCTTGTATCTTCCTACATTCATATTTTGGAAGGTCATTATTTACGTCACTGAAAGTTGTGATCGATTTAACGTACTCAAGGCCTATGCTTGACCCAGTTTAAACCCTCTAGTACCCGGTTACTATTGTGAAATAATAACAATCAATAAATTTGGTGTGAACATTTTTGACGATATTTAAGGTACCAAACATTCAACAAACTCGAATTCATAGACTTTGGTTAAACTATATTAGTGTAAAATTTTAGAACAATTAATATTTTATTTCATTTTACAATGCGTCATGAAAACCACAATAAAAAAAATGTTAGGTTGCTAAACGTTACTTCTTGGCCTACAAAACTTAGGGACCGATCATTTCATTTTTCGAGGGGTGGGAGCCTATGACATTGTTTTAAAAACGAAAACACAATCCGCTTTCCAAAAATCTTCAAGAAATATTGTTGACTTGATTCATATTTTTTTTAAAAATGCAAACAATTCTATTAGTTAAAAATAGTACTGACATCAGAGATTAAAGAAAGGAAAATATATCCTGATTCGAAAGGCAGGCAATGATCACAACAAAAAAAAAGATAAAAATGTAGGTCGCTTGCGTTGTTGAGCATCACGTATGGCGAAGACGGAAGCGATTTGGAACGCAAGATGGATCGCTTAGGTAAAAATTGTGCGAGAGAAACATTTCTTAGTGTACATTTTAATGGACATGAATAAAGACTAACGAACATTAAACGCATTAAAATGCATTGGGGTTAGTTCCATAGTGTGTTTTAATATTTTCTTTTATAATGTAACTAGAATTTTTTTTGCTGTGTGTTTAGTTGAGAGGCGTGAAGTAAGAGTCAATTCTGACTCATTTTCACGTGTAGGCTAAAAAAAATTATACAGAATTTGGAAATCATCACGCAATAAATATTTAGGATAACTTTGTTATTTTTCAAAAGTCTGTTAAAATTATAATAAACTTTTTACAAAAATCAAACCAGCAGCGAACATGGGGTGGGGAAAGGACACTGTGCTATATTAAGTGACTGTTGACACTTTCGATGAAGGAGTATGATTATAAACTCTTTTTAAAAGGAAAACAATAAGAATATTTTCACTGTAATCAATATTAGAACAGGATTGTTGTGGTATGGGCAAACCCCAGGCAGAAATGCCTTAACTGCTAAAACAACTAAAATGTTCATATAATTAAATAAATTAGATTTGTATATAAAAGAATTGATGGAAATACTCATTTTCAACACATGTTTGATACATGTCACATGTATCATTCATAAACTGTATCACAATGAGCATATTCCATCTTTTTATGCTCTGTTTCATAACATCGTAGCGATATGACTGAAAAATTGTTAAAGCTACGTTAAAAATCCTAATCAAACAAACGAACACCATAAAAAAGAAAGACTTTCTTTTTTTATGGTGTTTGTAGATTGTTAAATCAGTTGCTAATGCTGTAAGGGTATTGAAAGGTATGTGTATAATTAGATGAGTTTACATACTTTGACTTGTTGCCATGCAGACAGTCTTTTCTAATGTTATTACATGGTAACCATCCAAATTGTCTTTTTCAAATGCTGGTATACAGCAACATTCCAAATACACACTTCCATATTTTATTTGGCCAAAAGTTAAACATGTATATGGTCCTTGCTTAATGATTGGAATATTTCACTACTCATGATTATGAATTAGTTGAAGGAAAGAATGGGTGTAAACAGCTATATTTCACATTGATGTAGATTGATTCATGTGTCAGGCAAGCTCTTTAAGTGCCAATACTGAAATAAGAAAAGCAAGAATCTTATTGGCTTAGACCAGTCTTTACTAAATAGCAGAAGATGATAATATAACTTGGTTAAATGATCTCCATTGTAATACAGAAATTGCAATCCATTATAATATATATCAAATAAACGTGTTCAGAAATGTGGAATTTTATGTGGTTATTAGTGTACAAATGTACATTAAGAAATGCCTGCTTCCCTTGAAATTCCTGCTGCTGGGGTTGTACAAAAAGGGAGAAAAAATATCCTTATCTATTGCAGGACTTGAAATTAGCAGTAGTCTGTTAATGTTAGTACATGTAACTTTCTTTTTGGACCAGCAGATTTCATAATTTCAATAGTCCAATAGTTAATTGTCACCAATCAGCTTCACAGAATACTTGTTCTTTGGGTTACAAAGAAATTTATGTTTAAGTCTAGGCCTGCATCAGTTGTAGGTGTTTGCCTTAATAACTTTGAAATGTGAAACATGCTGGCATGTTCATTTTGAAATTCCTGTAAATACTAGTAGCGTGATTAATATTTGTCCCAATTCAGGGGTTTATCAATAGGAATTTTATAGATCTCCGCTTTTGTATACAGAACCTATTTTGTGTGAGAAAGCAAAGCACATCAAATATGAATGGGACACAACACTATTTCTGTCTGCACTAAATTAATTATTATTCATATTTTGCACTCACTGATCCATCATGAATAATAATGAACTTCTGAATTCAGTTAACAAAGCATATAAAGGTGTGGTGGCAGCAGTGTTATTTTTCCGGTAACCGACAATGAGCCATATGGGTATTAATTACTAGTCAGAACTCAATACAGTATCCTTTTAATCCATGGGTAGTTTGTGTTAATATAGTTACTAATTTTACAATGTTATCTTTGTGTCCTATTATCAGCATTTTCACATGATCTGCCAAGCCGATATGTGCTACAAAATGTTGTGAAAAGATTATGCTTGTAATTACCAAGTGATAAAATTAACACAAAAGGGTACATTTATCCAGTGCTAAAATAAAATCTGAATGTCCAATGGCCAGGAGCCCTTCTAATTCCAGATTGGGCCCCTCTTGAACTCAATGTGAATTGCCTGTCAGGCTTGTGGAACACTAATTTGTTTGATAAACATTTTGATTGTGCTGATGAAATGCAGAGGTGATGTATTTTCATGTTGTTGAAAGACTTGGAAATGATTAATATTTATCCCCTTCAATGCCCTCTTTTATAAAAACATTTGTAGGTTTATGTGTATCATGTTTGCTAAGCCCTAGTTATAAAGTCATGTATAAGCTATAATATACTGTCTTAGAATACTACTGCTGTCATGTTCTTGATGTTGATTGTCATGGGCTAGTGGTAAACTCTTGCACAAGGTTACATGACCAGCCAGGATCTGAATCTTGCATTGGAAAAGGCGATAGATCATACTATCTAAACAAAGGCTTGCTTTATCACACCTAGGTGTTACAGCTTAGTCCCAAGATCAGAGGGAAACCAGCGGGGTTAACGAGGCTTGTTCTTATTCGTACCCCTGTTGACAGTCAGTGAGGTGGACTTTGTCCGCTATGTTTGTTTTGATTGATTCACAGCGATATCCAATCAGAAACTGAAATAGAGGGTGTGATTAGAATTCAACACAAATTATACCTTCTAACTAGTAAGCAAAAATTTTGTCTCGCCTAGATTGCTGAGCAATATAGGGTTACTCTGAGGAAGCCACTTGTAATTTGGTGGTAAAACTTAGAAGATTCTAAGAAAAGACAAAGTTTCATAAAGGTCAGTTGGTTATTTCCTCGATTTTTGCAGAATATTATGGCATTGTAATTGTAATTATTTGTAGCATGTATACTTAATTTGTTAGCATCATTTATTATGTATAATTATGTAGTGTTTCATTTACATGCATATTTGAGAAATGGGCTGTAATATTTTGAAGAGAATTAAGTAGATTGTTAGTGTTTGGAATTAATTATGTAATTTGCTATTTGTTTTTTTTTCATAGTAAACTAGTGCATTTATTAAAGCGTTATGTTAGAATTTACACATGCCTGAATTGTGAATTTGGAAAATGGGTGCAGTGTGTAAGATTAGTTGCTATGGATGTATGCATATATCAGAGCATGGATATTTGACAGTATACTTTGTATGAGTTGCAAGTTCAAGAAATGCATCTGATTATTGTGGTATTGTTTACTATAACAGGATTAGGAATATGTATTAATGTGACAGAATTTATTGATGTATGTATCAGAAGTAATTGATAGCATGCTTTATTAGGATGTTTTACCATACAAGAAGGTATGGGTGTCTCGATGTGAATGAATGCATAAATGAAGCAATTTAATAGCCATTATTTGATGATAGGCTGTGTGTAGTGTGAGATGAGAGTCTAAGGAAAAATATTGCACCTTCCTTGTGTCTTCACAGGAATCTTTTTAGGGGACACAGTTATTTGGGTCTGATTGAATCCCGAGTCCTGAATAGTTGGAGATGGAAGTGAGACTAGTTGAAACAGTCAAAGTTGACAGAAGTATAGTTTGTGTAGAGAAGGTGGAGGAGGAAGAAATGGAGTCTGTATGAGGAAGAGAAGGAGTATAGAGAAGTTGAAGAGGAAAATGAATTAGGGGAAAGTCAGGGTTGAAGAGGAGAAGGAATTGGGAGAAATAGGAGATAGAAGAATACCACAGATGAGTAGAATACAAGGACAGGTGGAAATCTATCTCACACTTCTAATCAAGTGATGCAATAGGCTATTAAAAGGTCAAGCAGAAGGAGTGTAATTGGATATTTGAATCATTTGATTTTTGAATTGTTTTTAAATTGTTATTCCTTGAACTTCAACCTTTTTGTATATTCAACCATCTAACCATTGGCATTGCTAACTAGGGGCTTGGAGCTTTACATCTATCTTTCACTAATCAACTTCCAACTAATATTTAGCCATGGTGGGACTTCTATAATAATTTAAATAATTTTGGCACTAGAACAGCAGGCGTTGTAACTGGTTCAATGATACTTGACAGAGTACATGTAGTAAGATGGAGGCTAATGTGTACATGACAAGCTGCTTATTTATTATTATACTGTTGTAATCTTTACAATACAATGTTTTTTGAGGTGTTAAAATAATAAAGAGATCAATGCTAGTTTACAATGGTCTGTGTTTTTTTCTGGGTTCTTGAATTTCTTCCTCCTCCACTTACACTGGCTGCTAGGTATCACTTATTGTATGCTAAATAATGGTGTTAAACCTCACAACAGCAACAACAACAGTAATATAAAAGGGATCAAAGGTGGTCTATGATGGATACAAAATTTGCCACTCTATGGCAGAAGTAAGATAAATTAGAATGATTATGGACCTAAAAATGGTTTTGGCAGAAACACTTGTGTAGTACATGTATTATGATTGTTTTATTGTGTTTAATTGCACTGGCATTAGTCACGATGTTTCAGGTTAAATCAGAGGTCTCAGAAACGCTTGATTATGCATATTAGGTTGCAGATATATGATCTGGGATGCAGTAAATCACCTATGCAGGAGTCTTCCATATGCATGCAATGTGCTGGGTGGCAAAATCAAAGATTTGCCAGTCCCACTTTAACAGCCTATTGAGTGAGAATATGTTGATTTATCATTTTAGCTGTGCTGATATTTACAATGAGAGAATTCGGTGGTTACAATACATCCAGATGTGCCTGCTGTATTTATAAGAGTACATAAAAAATAAGAACATGTTGCAATTGCCGAGTGGCAAATTCAAAGACTTTGCCTAACAACTTGGGTGGGAAAATGTGCTGAAATTTACAATGACTGAATTCAGAGACAGAAAGAGCTTGAGATGTACATGTGGTTATTATAAGAGTACACAAGAACTTTAGCTTCCATAGCTGTGTTCATTTCTGATTGTAGCCAAATAAATAGTGCATGCGACATCGAAATCAAGGCACATCAGGACTTGGGCAAAACATTTTTTTGCCCATTTGGATAAGGTATTTTGGGGGTTCAATAGCAAACTGACAAAGATTTTATTGCGATTTAGAAAAGTGCTGAAGTTTTTAGAACTGACGGTTTGGATTAAATAGTAGCCAAGTGTCAGAAAGTGTGATGCATGGCTTAGTGTTTGGAATACGACCTTCCTTGGATTCACAAAACTGAGTCTCACCCTGAAGGACTAGCAAGACTTACACCGCTGTCAGGCTATTATTCTGCGCATCTAAGGTCACCAATTTTGGCGCAAAACCCATACCGAATTCATTTGACGACAATAAAATCTGCAATGTTTACCAAATGCAAGGCGACAATTGTCACCAGTATATTATATTCGAAATAATACTAAGTTTGGACAAACGGGATATCACCCCTATGTTTCGGGATATGTCGGCATATTCTGCCAATGACTTTGAAAAGATGTAATGTTTATGAATCAGGCTATGGAAATGGAATACATTACTTCAGAGTCTTTCTGGCAGTTCTTCTAATCTGAAAAGTTCAACATTGTCTGGGATGGGACTGCAACTTTAGCTGGTGGGACACCTATTTTTACCAAAATGGGAGTCCTGGACTCCTAGTTTAACAATCCTAGCGAGAACTCTGTAAATTTTATTGAATAATAACTAACTTGTCCCTTGTTCATGCATGCACTAGCGTAATGCAACACTGGTTATGGATACTAAGCAGCACCTGTGTAAAAAGAAACTTTATAATAAAAGACACTGTTAAGCTGCTAATGAACATCAGTGCAATTGAACTAATGAGTAAGAACATACAGCAGCTGGACAATGGTTGATTATGACAACCTGGAGGAAAACATTGATTTATATAAGATATTTTGAGATCTGATTAAACAAACATTATTTAATATGATTTTTGTTCATATTTAAAACAGCTATTGCAACAGGATGCAACATAATAGTAAAACAAATGTTGCTTTTTGGAATGTTAATGACTAATACATTGCTACAGGTATGCCTTTTTCACTGACTGCTGTTGACACCCCACATAGCATATATTTGACTGTATTATGGTAAATTATACAGTCAAGTTACTTTGTATCTAAAGAATTGCAAGCAAGAAGAAGCAAATTATTTTCACTCATCTTTTTCATTGCAGTAAACAGTGAAGCAAACGCTAGAAGAATCGCCTGTGTGGAACAATGCTTTGGCAGCTCAGGGCAGGTAAGAAGTATATGTCACTTGCATACATTATTTCTTTTTGGATATTGAGCTTGTCCCAAAGTTGTCTTTGTTCCATGTTTAATGCCATGAATACTATGTAATATATGGCTTTTGTACTCAGTAGCTTGCACATACTTTATACTGCACATCAGCCCAGGCCAATAACCTTCATGTGCTTGATACTACACAACAGTCCAGTAGTTTTTTTGTACTTCTTACTCATGAAAGTCCAACCTAATAACTTTCTAGTGCTTGATACTACACAACAGTCCCCAAGGTGTCGCTAGGATTTTAAAACTAAGAGTCCAAGACTCCCATTTTGGTAAAAATAGGAGTCCCACCAGCAAAAGTTAATGTTGCAGTCCCATCCCCAAAAATTTTAAACTTTGCAGATTACAAGAACTGTTGGTTGCCATTGAGTTTAATTCCCCCATACATGTATTTTATAACACTGGCATGTACAACTGTACCAGCTTATTCGGCGTGTATGGTAATTCTGCACAACAATACGTCATTTATGTAATTATTCGATAATGTGCCTTTTTGGTAAAAAGATTTAAATTTTTTTGGGCTGAAATGCAGACAGAAAGATTCCAAAGTAATGTATTTCATTTCCATAGCCTGATGCATACACATTACATCTTTTCAAAGCCATGCGCAGAATAGTCCACTATATCAGTTCTAGTAGCTTATGCACAGTTCTGGATCTCATTTAAATCTTCATCATTTTTTCATTTAACCCCCAAATACTTGTCCAAATTTGCAAATGACATTTTGTCCAAGTCTTGATGTATCTTGGTTTCGAGTTCGCTTGCAATATTTATACAGCTACAATTGGAAAAGAAATCAATTACAGGATCACAGGGCTTTGCCAATGTAGCAAATTGCGATTCTGTTTTCCTTTTTGGTGACAAAATGTACCATCTGGCTATATTTGTGGCGACACCAATATTTACAGTCTTGCGTTTGGAGTAGAGAAAATCAAAGGCACCATGACATGAAACAGAACTTGGATATAACAATGCACTATTATAACATAATCTGCTTATGCTGATATATGGCCTTATTACTGTATCAAACTAACCTTGCAACTGACTAGTTAAAATCCAACACCTCTGAAGGCGGAAACGTGAAATGAGTACAGTCAACCAGATGGCGCTAATTTTTTTATAAAAATACCCAGATGGAAGAAATAAATAGTTTTGCTGACACTTGAAAGAAAACTGATTACTTTTGAAGCACTGATATATACTAAACACAGAAAACAAATATGTCTCAATGTTCTATAATTATCTGATGTTGCCGCAGCAATAACAAACGGTATTTGTTAGGTCCTTCAACTGGAGCCTTTAGCGGTGCCTTCAATAACAAATGTACAATCATCAAAGCAAGCCGACGACCTTTGCTCAAAGAAAGTCAGCAACAAACTAAAATAAAAGCATTGCCTCATTTTTCATAGTGATTAGAACATAATTATTGTGCTGCAAAACTTCATGTTTGAAAAAAAAAAAAAGCAACCCAAAAAAGCTGCCCCTCCTCCTCCCAAAAAAAAATGTGCGTACGGAGGACTCCTGCATGGGTGATTTTCTATGTCCTAGATAAAAAAAATTGCATCCAATTATGCGTAATTAATTGTTTCCAAGATCTCTGAGTCCAGTCCAGTAGCTTTTTTGTGTACTTACTCATGAAAGTCCAACCGAATAACTTTCTAGTGCTTGATACTACACAACAGTCCAGGCCAGTAGCTTTTGTGTACTTCTTACTCATGACAGCCTAACCTAATAACCTTCATGTGCTTGATACTACACAACAATCCAGTCCTGGATATGGGAGGTCATGTGTTTGATCCCTAGCCAACTCATACCAAAGACTTATAAAAAATGGTACAAACAGCTGCCTCGCTTGGCATTCAGCATACAGAGGTGAATGTTAGGACTTGTCAGAATAATGTGACTGGGTGGAACATCATGCTACATGTATGGGACATGATGCCCCAGTGTTAGGCATCACTATAAACTGCAACACTGCAGACATTTTAGCGATATGACTGAAAAATTGTTGAAGTTACACTAATAATCCAAGTCACACAAACACACACTCACAGTCCAGTCCGGTAGCCTACATAACAGCCAAACCTAATAACGTTCATGTGCATGATACTACACGACTGTCCAGTCCAGTTACCATCATGTACATCTTACTAGTAACAGCCAAGGCTGATAACCTTCATTTGCTTGATACTACAAAAAAATCCAGTCCAGTAGCTTTCATGTACTTCACTTATAACAGCCTAACTTGATGACCTTCATATACTGCTTATAGCATGAAAGCCAAAATCTAACCTTCGTATACAATATTTTGTACAGCAGTCCACACCAGTTACTTTTATGTACTTCATTTATTTTATACTGCATAACAGCCCAACCCAATAACCTTTGTGTGTTTAATATTCCATAGAAGTCCAATCATACATGCTCTGTTGGTTATAGTTCAGTTGGTCACAAACCAGGAGAGCTTATGGGATGCTCTGTTGATTTTCATCTGTCTATCTCTAACAGATTTTTGTTATCTATACTTCACCTAAAATTCCAAAAAGTTTTCCTTGAAACTGCACATATTATCATTCCAACATCCCGTTGGCTGTGAATGAAAATGGTTCCCCTGTGACATCTGATATTGCCACTGATTGGTCATCTTGAAAATCTTCTTAATGCTTCAGCTTCTGATAGGATGGTCATGACCATATCAGCATGGAATTTTTACTGAGGGACATTGGATAATGACCAGTTGGTTCTAAATGAAAATGGTGCTAATCTGACATCCAGTGTGGCCACCAAGGCAGGCAGTCATCTGGAAAATCTTATCACTGCTTCTCATGATTGGAAAGTCATATTGATATATGGTTTTCAACAGAAGACTTCCTGGTGTGACCAAGTGGTTTAAGGTGCTTGCCTTAAAGTAATTACAATCTCACCTGTCCACATGGGTTCAAGTCTCAGGTTTGGTCAGTGTTGGTATGTGAGAAAGCTTGCCAATGATGTCCTCATGAGGCACTGAAAAATGGCATCAACCCCAACCCCCAAACAACAACAGAAGACTTCTTATGATAACTAGTTTATTCTCTATACAAATAGAACCTATCTGATCTCCAGTATGGCTGCTGTGGTAGCCATCTTGAAAATCTTTAGAATCATGCCTCTATTTCTGTACATGTGATAAAAACGGCATGGGGTTTGCACCAAAAAACTTCTTATGTTTTCTTGTTGATCATAAATTAATGAAAACAGAAATGATCAGAATTCAGTAAAGCTCTTGTGGAAACTATCATGAAAACCACAATATCTCTGTTCTTGCTGAACTGAATGTCATTTCCACATTTTAGAAAAAAACTTTATGTGTAGTCCCTTGGTCCTATTGAAAATGGTGACCTCCATTAGTTGACCATCTTGAAAATCTTATTATTACTAATGCTTAATGGATGGTAATGTTAAAATGGGGTTTACATAAGACATGTTCTTATAATTTCTAGTTCATCCTGGATGAAAAATAATGTTTATTTGATATTATAGAACAGCTGCCGTGAAGACCCATCTTGACAATAGTTACTCTGTCTAACTAGAAATCTCACTGATATAGGGACTCCACATAAATTGATGGTCCTAAATGAAAATCATACACATATTGCATGATTCAGTTTTTATCTCTAAATTGGCTGTTTTGTAAATCTTTTGTCCTGAGTGGATGGGTATATTGACATAACGTTTTCAATAAAAGACTTATTATAATGTCTAGTTGGCCAAAATGAAATGGTGCTGATCAGAGCACCAGTATAGCCATCAAGTTGGTCATTTTGAAAATGTTTATATATCAGGGATATCAGAAATTTGTTTCAACACTCATCACTTAAATATGAATAAATGGTCTTATCTTCGATTTCTGTAAATTGTTTCAGCCAGTAGAGTGCTAGTTGCTTTGAGAGACTTTCACACTTATGGGATGGATTGTATGTAAAAGGTATAGTCTGAAGGTCTAGGTATTAGTCTTATATTTTGTAGTGTATTTATTATAGTAATATATTTTGTAGGTCAAAGAGTTAACCAGGGTTTAAATTGTTGACAATTATGAAAGCAGATTTTTTTCTTTGTTTTTCAGCCCTTAGCAATCCCTGGCCGAGTGTTGGTGGGTGAGGGAGTACTCACAAAAATCTGTAGGAAGAAGCCAAAACCCCGGCAGTTCTTTCTTTTTGATGATATTCTTGTTTATGGCAGTATTCTTGTAAATAAAAAAAAGGTAATGGTGTATTCCTCTTACAAAGAACAAGTTCAATTAGTAATATTTATGCTTAGTTGTTAATTAGAAGTTTTTTATCTCTGTTATTTGAAAGATTTTTTTCTCTCTGCTCCAACAGTGTTGGATGCTACATATCCTATTGGACAGAAAATAAAAAGGAAATTTACACCATACTGTGTCCCATTGTAAATAAACAGCTATATAGATGTTGCTCATTCCAGCTGTGTATATTGATATTGTGCAAAGGCCTTACTCAGCAACTTCTAAGGGGTTTTGATACAACAACCCAACCTAATAACCTTCATGTACTTGATATTAAGCATCAGTCCAGTCCAGTAGCGGCATGTACTTCATACTTATTACAGCCCAGCCTGATGACCTTCATGTATTGCATGAGAGCCAAATCTTAACCTTCATGTAGTTCATGTTTTTCAACAGTCCACATCAGTTACCTTTATGTATTTTATTTACTATATATTATTATACTGCATAACAGCCCTATTTGATATCCTTCATGTACTTCATGCTGAAGAACAGACCAATCCGATAGCTTTCATGTACTTCTGATAACCTTTATGTACTAAATACTGCTCAGCTTTCATTTACTTGATGCTTCAAGTTTGCCCGATAATTAAGGGTCATTGAAAAATTGACCTCATTTTTAAGTTCTCAAAAATCCTTGAATTTTCACCTCAATCATTGAAAGTTTTTAAATTTGAGAGATTTGTTTAAAATATAATGGAAAATATTTTTGTTGAGTAATTTAATTACTTTGAGGATTGGAAGTAGTTTGATTTTTCCGTCATCTGCTATCCATTTTGGCTTTATCAAAATCCAAAGGAAGTAATAAGACCTTGTGCACATTATCCCTTTCACATCATGTAATTAATGCATGGGCACTTTTTCACTTCATCATGTGTTTTTTCCAAGCAAAGATGATTCATTAACAGGTCTTTTTAATAAGTAATCATCGCAAAGTGCTTGAAATGCAGAGAACACTTTGCTTAGTTTGCAAGAAAAAAAAAACCCATGATTATTGAAGGAACAGACAATATCAGTGTACATAGGGTCAGCATAAAAAATCTCACTTAATGATTGTCATCGCCAATATCTGCATATTAGAGACCAAGAACCCTGTTGATCTAGTGTTACAAGGTACAGTGTCAGTGTTACTGCCTTTGCGAAGTGATTTATCTGGAATATTAGGAGCTCTGCTTTGAATACCTTTGTTAGCCTTGGTGATGCAAAGATATCCTAAAAAGTTTAGTGAATTACAAGTAATTATTGATTTCAGAAGTCAAGGTTACTCTGACAAGTCATAGCATAATGAGACAAAGAAACCTTATGATTTTTAGTATTGAAAACTCAAGGTGGTTTGAGGCAAGCTTTTCAGTTATTGTGTACTTTTGAGAGAGTGAAGTATGCAAGGTGAATGGTTTAGCATTTGAAACATGCACAGTGGAGAGACTGTTTTCATAACTCTGTGCTACTTTGATGTAATGAGGATGTTGTACTTAGGGAAATTATACAAGATCAAAGCACACTGCCAACTAAAATGGCTACTCGTGCTACAAACAATCACCCTGAATTAGTCTAAAGTGCACTATCTTTACCATTAGGAAAATGAATTTTGTCCATGAAGACAATACCAGCTTCTGAGAGTGCAATGGATGAATTAGCAAATATATAAAATATAAAAAAAAGTTGTCAGCTCTTTTCTATACAAGTTACCTCTGAAGTCCACGAGTGAAAATGACCAAGTGTAGCTAACAGTTATTTGAAAGGTGCACATTTGGAGTAAGGCCAAGCTGTATACTTTATAACCCATATTACACCCATCAATCATACACCAGAATAATGGGAATTAAAGATTCTTTGAACAATGCCTAAGATATACAAGGTCTTTTTTTTTTTAAATCCACTATAACCAGTGAGGAAACTAATGGAAATTATTTCTCTTTAAAATTCTAACCAATTGCAAAATAGAAACTGTAGAGCACCACCTTGACAGTATAGTTGAATGAGCTTATATACTTTGCCCTCTCAAGAATTGCCAAGGTCAAAATCTCGGACGTTTGTGGTTAACTGTTTTCTGTATGATCATCACAAGTTCCATCAAAATGAATAGCTATTGTTGTTAGCAGGGGTGTTAACAAATTTGTACTTAAAAATAATTATGTCAATGGAGTCAGTCTTATGTTTTGTGCCTATATATGTCAGATGAGCAACATCTCAACATGGTAGAAGTCATTTTACTGAACCTCTGGTCTCTTTTTATAACCTCTGGCTTTTATGTATCCTTGTTATCTTATACTGCACTGGCTAGTAAATCATCTGGAGGGGTACTTGTGCACAGATACACTGCCTAGTGAAGCACTGTTTTGTGCACTGTACTCTTCCTGTATTGTATCACTATTATGCCTGAATTGTACAGTCGCTAAGCAGTACCAGTGCATATTATTATATCTATACCCACCCTTTTCCTCTCAAGTAAATTTCATGGTCATTTTGAAAATTTATATTTGTTTTTAGCAGTGAAGTTGGCAAATATATAATTTTTTTTAATTCTTGCTGGTTTTTTTCTAACCTTTTACCCAGCTTGATAAAATGTATTATATGCACAGGGTCTCCTTACAGAGTGAATCAAACATGGGCTGAAGTCACTTGTTTTCCCCTATTTTAAAGGAATTGTAGACAACAGCTGTTGTAAACTGGAGGTTCTTGTAATGTGCAAAGACTACAAATACATTTTCTCTAATCAGCAATTATGAAAACTTCACAATTACATGGCTTCTCCTTAATAGAATTCCATAGTGTAACATCATTAATTCACACCATGAAACAGAAATCACAAATCAAAAACCCAATCCGATTCCATCCCAGGGTCCACCACAACACAAATCTGAATCACATTTTACATATGCCCCTCCACCAAATTGTCTTCACAGAAACAATAAAAGGCATCTCCAACTAAAAGAATAACCCCTACACAGTAATTCTGTGGCACAAAATATTAGTCCCTATCACAAATAGTTCACATTGAAAAGCACAATCAATCAACACCAGGTCCTTTAGATTAAGACAGTGACTGCTTGGCTCCATTGCCATTGGTGTAGCTCTGACATGATATCAATCTACAAAACTTTTCCATGTCATTATAAAATCTCATGAAATTCTGTACACTATAAAGTCTGTTCCTATAAATTGGCTAATTACTCTCATTGAGAAATATTGCCCAAACACCATCATAGTCAAATGTTGAATCACTAAAATCAGACAAAGCTATAAACAAAGAAATATTGCAAATGGTACAGACCCAAGATTATTGTAGTAACTTTTATGACTGTAATATAAAAGCAGAGTCCTCTTTATAGTAAACTATATTTACATACTTGTATTGTTGGAATTACATATTGAATCTGATTTAGGTGTAAATATTAGGACTGATATTTAATTTTGTACTGAATGCTGTCCTCTTGCTTTTTTGCTTTTCAACAGAGGATAGTGATTATAGTTGTACATTAATACTGAATTCAGCAGGTTCACTTTCTACTTACAGTACAATAGTCAGAGAATCCTTCCTTTGGAGGACATTAAACTGGAGGGTGTAGAGGATGAAGGAAGTAAGTTTCAGTTATATCTTGACTATTTTGTGCTATGGAACTCTTTTTGATTGCATACCTGCCATATCAAATTTATTTTATAAAAGGGAAAACACAACAGATCAGGTGAGACTGAGAGACCTATTTGACCCCACAATGGTGAGCCTGTATAAACAGTAAAGATATGGGATTTACAATATTTACGCATTTATAAATTGAGCTCAACTGCATACTGCATAGACCAGATCAGCTATTGCATAATGCACTGGCACATCTGGGTTGTGCAGTTTGTTCGGAATAATCAGTAGAACAAACAGCAAAGACCATGGTCTGCAATTGCATTATACTATAGCAATCAAGATCATTGTTGTTTGGAGTCAGATTTGCCCATTGAAATTAGACACAAAGACACAGTGGTCCCTTTTAAGAATGCTCTTAAAACTCACCTGTTTCAACTGCATGGACAAACTTAAAGACCTAATCGTGTTTTGTATCTTATATGTTTTCAGCATGTTTTTATGTTTTCCAATTTCATTGTTTTTGTCATTTGTTTTTCTGTAGCGTAGTCATATCATTATTGATGGTGTAAAGCACTTAGAGCTTCAAAAGATTAGGCGCTATACAAAGTCCTCATTATTATTATTATTATTATTATTATTATTATTATTATTATTATTATAAGTGAGTATATATGGTACATAGCTTCACAAATAATGACCATTATTTGGTTAACTGTAATGTCCATGGAGTATGATTACCATGGGTAGTTTATATGGTAGTTTGTAATGGTCATGGAGTATAATTACCATGGGTAGTTTATATGGTAATTTGTAATGTCCATGGAGTATGATTACCATGGGTAGTTTATATGGTAATTTGTAATGGTCATGGAGTATGATTACCATGGGTAGTTTATAAGGTAATTTGTAATGGTCATGGAGTATGATTGCCATGGGTAGTTTATATGGTAATTTGTAATGGTCATGGAGTATAATTACCATGGGTAGTTTATATGGTAATTTGTAATGTCCATGGAGTATGATTACCATGGGTAGTTTATATGGTAATTTGTAATGGTCATGGAGTATGATTACCATGGGTAGTTTATATGACTAATTGCAATGTCTAATGTATATGATTACCTCGGGTAGTTTATATGGTAATTTGTAATGGTCATGGAGTATGATTACCATGGGTAGTTTATATGGTAATTTGTAATGGTCATGGAGTATGATTACCATGGGTAGTTTATATGGTAATTTGTAATGGTCATGGAGTATGATTACCATGGGTAGTTTATAAGGTAATTTGTAATGGTCATGGAGTATGATTACCATGGGTAGTTTATATGGTAATTTGTAATGGTCATGGAGTATAATTACCATGGGTAGTTTATATGGTAATTTGTAATGGTCATGGAGTATGATTACCATGGGTAGTTTATATGGTAATTTGTAATGGTCATGGAGTATAATTACCATGGGTAGTTTATATGGTAATTTGTAATGGTCATGGAGTATGATTACCATGGGTAGTTTATATGGTAATTTGTAATGGTCATGGAGTATAATTACCATGGGTAGTTTATATGGTAATTTGTAATGGTCATGGAGTATAATTACCATGGGTAGTTTATATGGTAATTTGTAATGGTCATGGAGTATGATTACCATGGGTAGTTTATATGGTTAATTGTTATGTCTGATGAATATGATTAACCCTGGATAGTTTAAAGTTTAAATGGTTCATTGTAATGGCCATGGAGTATGATTACCCTGTGTAGTTTATGTGACTAATTGCAATGTCTAATGTATATGATTAACCCGGGTAGTTTATATGGGTAATTGTAATGCCATGGAGTATGAATACCCCAGGTAGTTTATATGGTTAATTGCAATTTTCAATGATACTGATTACCCCTGGGTAGTTTATATGGGTAATTGTAATTTCCAATGAATTTGATTACCCCTGGGTAGTTTTGTAATTTATATGGTTAATTTTAATGTCTAATGAATATGATTACCCCTGAGTAGTTTATAAGGTTAATTGTAATGGCCATGGCATATAATTACCCCAGGGAAGTTTGTATTGTTAACTGTCACAGATGTAATTAAGACATAAAGGTGGTAAAAGATGTACAACTGCTGTTTCAGATTCTTAATTATTTACAAGTGATTGGGTTATTTGTATCACTAATATTTTGAAAGTTGCTATGGGAGAGTATATATAACTCTCCTGTAGTGACAGAGTCCGCGTATGCAAGTTAATGCCATATTTAACTCCTGAAGTGACAGAATCTGCATATGCAAGTTAATGCCATACTTAACTGTCCTGTAGTGACAAAGTCTGCATATGCAAGTTAATGCCATGCTCCAGTGTCTAGTACTGGTAGAGTCTGTGTATGCAAGTTAATGCCATACTTAACTGTCCTGTAGTGAGAGAGTCTGCCTATGCAAGGCTATACTCCACTGTCCAGTAGTGACTTGAGTCTGCATATACAAGTTAATGCTATACTCCATTGTCCAGTATTGACTTGAGTCTTGGTATTCAAGTTAATGCCATACTCCTGTCCAGTAGTGACTTGAGTCTGCATATATAATCCCCTACTCCACTGTCCATTAGTGACAGAGTCAGCATATGCAGGTTAATGACATATTGAATTGTCCAATAGTAACAGAGTCTGTGTATGCAAGTTAATGACATAATCCATTGTCCAGTAGTCACAGACTCTGCATATGCAAGTTGTACTCCATTGTCTAGTAGCGAGTCCACATATGTAAGTAAATGCCATACGCCACTATCCAGTAGTGACAGTCTGCATATTCAAGTTGATGCTTTACTCCAGTGTCCAGTAGTAACTATTAGGAGTAATTCATGAACAAATCATAATGATGGAAATTGGATGCTAACTGAGTTCTGATTTTATATTTATGTTGAATTTAAAGTCAGAACTTTGTGTATTTTTATTCCTCACCATGACATTATTGGGATGTGTGTGTGTGTGTATGTATTTGTGTGTATCTGTAATGTTATATGAAATTGCTAAGTCTTCCAACTTGTTTCATTTGTAACTGTAACAAGTTCTTTTAAGAAAACAAGTGTTTTATTTTCATTGTTTAGATTTTGACTTTTACTTTTTAGATTTTTACAGTCATTGTCTTGTTTAACTAAACAACATAAGCTCAGTCATACAGTATCATGACTTTAGGTCATGCTTTTTGATCCCCCACACAACCCCTTCCTTCTTTGTTACCAGAAAATACACTTTGTGCCATAAACACCACCACGACTGTCTGGAAAGTTGGGTGTTTTGTATTTGTTTAGATTAGTATTATTAATTGACAGGACTGTGATTTTTTCAGTAGTATATCTGTTTTAATAAAAATTGAAAGAAATCAGGGCTGATGGAAATAAGTCATTAGTAGCCCAACATACTGCCTCTTTTTACTTTACACTAGTTTAAAAACTTTGGGCAAGGGGTGAGGAGTGGCATGTTATTAAAATTGGCACCAAAGAAACAAGAAACCTGCAGTCAGAAGGGTTACTAATTTCACACAGCAATGAGGGAATGTTTATCTAGGATATTTTCATCTTTTACAAACATATATCAATTTTTTAAGTATCCCAAACCAGCAATAATGTAATTAAGTTTGTAAATGTGCCATTTCTTTTTTATTTCATTCTGTCCATTTTCAAATACACTCATACCATTTATATCGACGATATTTATATATCTCCTACAAGGCCTAATTTCTTTCAGATTTGCGTAATGGCTGGAAGATCATAAGTCCAAGCAAGTCTTTTGTTGTGTATGCGGCAACAGCAGTGGAGAAACAACAATGGATTTCACACATCAAGAAATGCATCAATAATTTACTTCTGAAACGTTTGTAGCAATTTCTTCTCAGAAATTATCCTTTTCTTTTATTCCTGATAGGAGATACTTGTTTTTAACTTAAAACTCTAATCATAGTGCATGTTGATCCTTAGAACCAACTGTAGGTTTCATCATGGTATAAATCTGACAAGTTTGCTGACTTTAGTCCTCAGAGACCGTCTCCGGTAGCCTAGTGTTAGAGCATCTGCTTTGAATGCAGAAGGTCGCAGCTTCGAAATCCGGTCGAGTCATACTAAATACTTAAAGTATGATGTCCAAATGCGAGACATCACTATTAAACTGCCACACTGCAGACATTGTAGTGATATGAGTGAACAATTGTTAAAGCTACGTTGAAAATTAAAATCACACAAATACAGACACACTAATTGCTCAGATGACCTCTCTAACTTGCTGACTGATAATTAAATACTAACCTGTTTACCAATGTAAATAACAATCATTTTGTTAACTTGAGCAATGTATATTAATTATGCCTTTATTTTTGGAAATTATTTATTTTCAGACTGTTGTAAATAGATAAAATTGATATGATATAAAAGTTGGGAAAAAGTATACAGAAGTCAGGGCACAATATTTGGTCCGCTTGAGCTCTTATTTTTATTATCATTAAACTTGAAAATAATTAGAAACAGCGACCTGGATTGATGATGTGTAGGTCATGCTTCAGATTCAACATTTTCCAGGAACATTTACGGCCCTTGTCGGCAGATGTAGGTCCCTAATATTGAAGTGGGAATATTATAGCTGTTGTTGACTGAGATACAGGTTGTAAATACCCTAATATTGGGATGTAGATGTAAGGCAAAAATAGCTGATTCATTTCCCATAGATAGTAGCACTATTGTTTGGCCAAATTACTATACCTTCATTGTATTACCAGCAAAACATTGATATAGTCTAAAATGGAAAAAAGATGAAAGATTTTGAAATTATAAAAATGATGAACAGCATAGATTGTTTTGATTAAAAAAAATTCCAATGTCATTTAATCAGCTATTCTAGGTGAATTTGTTTGTAATTTTTGAAATGGTGTCTGCTGTTCATGTTTACACATTTTCATGTACAACACCAATTACCCCATTTTGTCAAACTGAAAAATTATTATATATTAAATTTGGCATCTTCTGTAACCTGTCATTTAATTGTTAGAATCATTTTCTATTTTTTTTTCTATAATTTGAACAGAGCTGCCAACACTCCAGACTTAGTTAGTGAAAAGTAAGATAAAAATGAGTGAAATCTGAAAACAATTTTTGAAATATTATATCATGACACTAAAACTGTCCACTTTGATAATCAGTGCTACATTATATAAAGATCCCAAATAAAACTAAAACATTATATATGTTGATTAGATGTTCAGATTTTTTTGCAGCCAAATTTACTGATATAAACAAACTTTGCACTGTTTGTCTTCATATGATGCTGTGGTAGACATGAACTTCATCAGGTTGGTTATGGTAAATTGGTTTTCAAAACAATTCAGGCTTCTTACCTGCTGGTTAAATTTGGTGACTAATATTGACTAGTATGCAATGATGAATCCCACTTTTCTTCTGGCCAGAATCTGATTTTTTTTTCAATATGGTCTGTTTTTTTTTTATCTTGCCAGGGGTCACCGGTCAATATCATGTGAAGAAAACTTAAGAATGCATACTCAAAAATCTTTGCAGTGAACTATGACATATAACACTCATCCCTTTTGATTTCATTGATGATAGATTCACAAATGCACATTCATTATGATTTTAACATGTTCCATTAGAAACTGATTACGCTTCAAATGTTGCTGTTTTATTATTGAAGGAAGAGAATAAATTTTATTGTAAAAAATCCACTAGTTTTCCTTTCAGAAAGTTAGAAAATTTTCATTCTTTATTTACATTCATGAATCACAACAGCTTGGATTACCTGTTACAGGTGGTATCAGCCAGCCCCCCTCTACAGAGAATGACTCACCTGTTTGGGTGCCTGATGCATCAGTGGATAAATGTATGCATTGTCGTGCCTCAACGTTTACTGTCCTTAATAGAAGGGTAAGTCTATAGGTATTATCATCACTACTGACACATCTACCACTACTACAATAACACAATCACCACTATATCCTAAGCCACCACTGTCACCAGCTGAATTACCATCATCATTACTGACACCACCATTACCAGTGACACAATTAACACTACCACCACTTTGGTACTATTGCTGTGTTGAACAGACATATAAGTCTGTTGAAAACAACCACCACTGGTGATGATGACACCACTGCCAACATCACAAGCACTTTTGTTTCAGCACCAACACCATTCTGAAAATGTCAACACTAATTTCTACAACTGTTTCATTGCCACCTTTACCCTTACTGCGCTGAGCCACTGAAAATAGGAACAGAGACATACTAGGATGAAAGTCACCTGATGGATTTTTTATACCCAAAGTGAGGTGGGGGTTGGGTGGGTTTGTGTACGAACCTACAAACTGAAATAGGTGAACTGTTTAGATTGCTATAGATAGAAAAGTATGGGATTAAACCCAACTAATTGTATCAAAAATTACAATAAAAACAAGACTCAGTAAAAAAAATTACTTTTTTTCAAAATTATTTTGGTCATTTTTAGGGAGAATACCTAATATTTCAGTAAGCTTCAGAAAGGGTTTGTCTTTAAAGCTCAGACCAGTCTCATCTTGTTGAGAAAGGGATGTCAGGTGTCCACAAAAAAGAAATTCTTACTAAGCATTCTCTGTAATGTAGATGTTAGGAAACGACTTTTTGTGGACATGGCACAACCAACCAAAATATTGCTGTACATCTCTGATGCATGTTAGTAAAACGTTTTTTTAATATATATACTAAAGAATAAAGCTGTATGTGAATTTACTAATAATGCAGTGAAGCCTCTCTGCTGAAGTAAAAATATATCTGATACACACCATCTTTTTAACATATTTACTTTTTTGCAAGGAAAAGATTTTGCTATAAGAAAAACATATTTCTTAAAAAAAAACATGCCTAGGCTTATACAATATTGGTAGAGAAGTACTGCTTCTTGACCATTTCAATCAAGTTTGGATATTTGGATTTATCTTTTCCTGTGAAAGTACCCGACACATTTGTGAATTATCACTTGTATTGTGAATGTTTTAAAGTCATTTTTTATTCAGTATGAATTTTCACAAATTATTTTAAATGCATATTTTATATTTTTACTTTTAATGATGTGAGTTTGGAGCCATATCTCTTATTCACATGCTTGGACCATCAGGGAACTGGATCTGTGTATTCATCTTGATATTTCCTATAACACTTTAATAAAAGTGAGCCATGGTGACACACTGCTCATGCTGTAATGGTCCTACATTTTTTGTTTTTTAAGTAACCCATATCAGTCACACTATCATAATTTGGATCAGAAATGGTGTGGAAATGGGTCTGGTTTTATTTGCAAGAAATATAGTTTTTATTGTCATTTTGGCAGCTTTGCTGTTTTGTTTTGTAAATTTGTTTTGTCCAAGTTACGCATGATTGCCATAATTATGTAATTTGCTTTTCTTTCAGCATCACTGTAGGAGGTGTGGGATGGTGGTCTGTAGTGCTTGCTCAGAGAGACGCTGGCTTCTTCCTCAGCAGTCCTCAAAGCCATTACGAGTCTGTCTGACCTGTTACGAAAAACTTTCCAGTGCAAAGAACATGTCCGGTTAGCTAATAACTTTTAATTATATTGGTCATCCATGTAATATTTATTGTTACTACTCAACACACTGCAGATAGATGTACCCACAATGACAATGTTACAAGAAACTGAACAAGTCTCAGTGCCAAGAAGATGTCAGGTTATATGTAATAAAATACAGAAACATGTCATCCATGTAACACTTATTGATACTGCACCAACCTCTATAAATAGATATACCCTCAATGACATTAGCCAAGCACATTCAGTTTTGTGTTACTGCGTAGCCCTCTGTAAATGTACCCACAGTGCCATCTATGTAAAGTTTATTGTTCCAGCTCAGCCCTCTATAAATAGACATACCCACAATAACATTAGCCAAGCACATACAGTTTTGTGTTCCTGCTCAGCCCTCTGTAAATAGATGTATCCACACTAACATTTGTCATCCATGTAAAGTTTATTGTTCCTGGTCAGCCCTCTGTAAATAGATGTATCCACAGTAACATCTGTCATCCATGTAGATTTTATTGTTTCTGCTCAGCCCTCTGTAAATAGATGTATCCACAGTATCATTTGTTATCCATGTCAAGTTTATTGTTCCTGGTCAGCCCTCTGTAAATAGATGTATCCACATTAACATCTGTTATTCATGTAGATTTTATTGTTCCTGGTCAGCCCTCTGTAAATAGATGTATCCACAGTAACATCTGTCATACATGTAAAGTTTATTGTTCCTGCCCACCCCACTGTAAATAGATGTATCCACACTAACATTTGTCTTCTATTAGACCTGGTCAGCCCTCTGTAAATAGATGTATCCACAGTAATATCTGTCATTTATGTAGATTTTATTGTTCCTGGTAAGGCCTCCGTAAATAGATGTGTCCACAGTAACATCTATCATCCATGTAGATTTTATTGTTTCTGCTCAGCCCTCTGTAAATAGATGTATCCACAGTAATATCTGTCATTTATGTAGATTTTATTGTTCCTGGTAAGCCCTCTGTAAATAGATGTATCCACAGTAACATCTATCATCCATGTAGATTTTATTGTTTCTGCTCAGCCCTCTGTAAATAGATGTATCCACAGTAACATTTGTCATCCATGTAGATTTTATTGTTTCTGCTCAGCCCTCTGTAAATAGATGTATCCACATTAACGTCATCCATGTAGAGTTTATTGTTTCTGCTCAGCCCTCTGTAAATAGATGTATCCACAGTCCACAGTAACATCTGTCGTCCATGTAGATTTTATTGATCCTGCTTAGCATTCTGCAGATTGATGTACCCACAATAATATCTGTCATTCACATAAAGTTTATTGATCCTGCAAAGGTCTTTTTAAATTAACATAACCCTGCTCAGTGGTCTGTAAATATCCACATAATATTTATTGATCTCTTTAGATTGATCCCACATGTCATCCACATAAGGATTATTGATCCTGCTTAGCCATCTGTAGATAGATGTACCTGCAATAACATTTGTCATCCATGTAAGGTTCATTGATCCTGCTCACGATAGATAAATCTACTGGTAACATGATATGCAATAGATAGTAGTAAGTATAGTTGGTTGATGAAGTACCTTGGAAGACTCCATGAAGAACCATCAACCCATTGGAGGCTGCTTGCAACCTTTTTTTTAAAATACCCACATAATCAGAACCAAGACTGAAACCCACACATGCAAAGGTGAGATGTCAGTGATTCGTAATGGCTTGTGCCTTAGATCACTTGACCACCCAGATCCTAGTGGAGCTATGCAGACATTTTGGCACTGGTATATGTGTATAATCAGAAAATTAACATGAACTTTCAGATAAATCCTACATAGTCAAATTGGGCATTTTAACACCCGGGGTACAGATTAAAACCCACATGGAATATGACTACAGGTATCTATCAGTGTAATTAATTTGCTTTTACTGACGTGAAGGTAATACCAACATTATAGGAGATTGGTGCAGGTCTTGCAGCATGTATCAGCTGTAGATATATTCAAGCCTTTAGTAAAATTGACAGAGGATGGCAAGGACATGTCTGATATGTGTGCAGGCAGAACATAAATTGTAACTGTAAGATGTATCTTTATTTTAAAAAAATGGAGTTGGGGTATCTGTTTACAGATACAGGAAAGGAAAGATTAAGTGAATATTCTAGTTTTCATTTTGCATAAGATTTTGGTGGAGCTTTTTAATATAATGCACCAGTTGAAGCTTTAGATATATGATCATCCAAATGCAAGTGCTATGAAAACATGGTTGTTGTTTTTTTGTATAACAACCAAGGTCAATCCTAGATGCACCTGGCAGTATTTGCATAGAGCTTCTATATTTTTAAATTTAATGAACACAGGATGAAGCTGGTGATTTGTTCGGCTCTTTGGTGTAGAGAGTGTGTATGTTTTTCAGGTATAACCATGGGATGGACTGTTAATTTGTTCAGCTCTTTGGTGTAATGTTTTTCAGGTATAACAAACATTCAATGAACTGGTGATTTGTTCAGCTCTTTGGTGTAAAGAGTGTGTATGTTTTTCAGGTATAACAAACATGGGATGAGCTGGTGATTTGTTCAACTCTTTGGTGTAAAGAGTGTGTTTGTTTTTCAGGTATAACCAACACAGGAGGATCATGTGATTCATCAGGCGAGGACTCATCTGAAGAGGAGGAGGAAGCAGGAGGAGACTCCAAAGCAGTGAATCCACAACATGTACATAAAATTTCTCTATCACTTTCTTCCTGATACTCTTGCAGGAAATCTTTTGTTCTCAAGAAATTTACTAATAAACAGACAAAAGTTCATGCCACAAAATTGTCTGAGTACAAGTTAAAGACATTGAGATGAATAAAACATGGATGCATACAGAATTAGGTCATTAGGTTTGAAATTATGCCAAATTGTATCCAAGGTTTAGATTCAGATGGATTGAAAAGAAGCAACCAAAGGCAGCTGTTTTTGGTTTTGTTCTTCTATACATCGATTGTGTAGGTGGTGGTGGGTTGAAAATGGTGTGGTCATGTCCATCCATCATGTGTCTGTTAACAATTTGGTTTTCAAATAATAACTTTTTAGGTAAGTAACCCTAAAATTAGACAAAAATCTTGATTTTGGAGTACCAACAAATCAAATGTTCAAGGTCATGAAACAATCAGAGCCAATTAGTACAGGTTCACATATCATCACCAAACATTGTGGATAGATTACAAATACAATACAAAGAACTTGGTTGATTGGTAATTGGAAAGTCATAGGGGAAAATCATAGCAAAATAGTTTCCACACAACAAAATGAGTTTTGTTTAAGAGATCTGCAGCAAAATTTGCAGTTAGATTGCCCTTGTATTTGAAGGGAAACCGATTCATTTGGGAATCTGAAGGTCAAAGGACAAGGCCAGAGTATATTGCCATATCAATCTTGATTAGATCTAGATTTGCTTATAATAAAGTAGATCTGAGAGGTAGTTAAAAATGGTTCATGTTCTAGTGATATTTTGGAATTCCCAGTGGACTTTTTTAAAATTAATCTATCAGATAAAGAATTAAATTTCATTTTAGCAGAAGTTTTGTTAGAAACATTATGATCTGAATAACTTATATCACTTTCATAAATGAGAAAGTTTATAATCTGATTTGCGAATCAAAAGGTCAGCAGATCATAATATTATATTGGTGTTTGTTAGATCTCTATTATCTTGGAGAAAAATGCTTTCCATGCAAAAATTTCACTTTTGTTAGACGTACTTTCACAAAGCTTTGCAGGTACATCTGGCCATTGATATGTAGAATCAGGGTCACCATGATTTGAGAAAGCCAACATGTTTTATGCAATAACTTTAATTGTATCAAAAGTATCTGCACCAAAGTGTTGAGATATGTTGCCTATGATGATACTAAGAAGCCTGTTACTAATTTGCATCTTAAGATAAAAGGTCCATGTCAGTTTCATCTAATAGAGAAATGCAAGAATGTTATTGTATAACGACCTAAGTTGTACAAATTATAATCAACAAACATTTGAAGGTCAGTTGTCCTTGACAAAATGAAGAAGCCAGATGATTGCAGCATACATGCCAACCATTATGCTTTTGGTGTAATCATTATGCATTTTTTCACTAAATTACGCCTTAAGCGTAACTGTATATATATTATGCTTTTTAGATATATCCACCATCCCAAAATATCAACTATTTGTTTTCATGTTTTTTTATTAACATTCAGTTAATCCTATAGACCGTATATTTTAGAAAAGATGGCTACTACATAACTACAATATTAGAGTATTCTTATCTGTGGATTTGCATGCACTTTCCTTACAGTATCATGTTGTATTTATAGCAACTTTCAACCTTGTATTCAATTTTAGCAGCTGTATGGCTTTGTGAGGAGAGAACAGACTGGTTTTCTAATTTCAATCTTTACACACAGATTCTTTGTTCTAATTCATATTTGGTGGAGAACCAGTTTAAGGTATTTGGCACTAAAAAGCATATTTTATTTTAGTGATGCATATATAAGAGCAAAAGTATCTACTTTCAAATAATTTCACAGATGGATTAGATAGAGGCAAAAAGTAAATGAAACAAAAAATAGCAGAATCTGCTAAATATGAAGACATGGGGGCAGCATCACATGATGTCTATTACAGGCCATGTGGAAAGAATTTTAATTGTTGGTGCTTAAAGTCTTCAGATGGATTCTAGCCTATATGTGTGTAAAGCTAAAAGTGCTACATATGAAAACTTGAAGCAGTAAAGAATGTAAATCATTGTTCATTAAAATGTTAGCAGTAAGAAAAGAAATGTTGAGAAACTTTAAAGATACCATAGATCTATAGTAATTTGTGTTAAAGGTGTTTAAGTTCAATGTATTTTGGGATGGTTTTTTTTACATTTTTAGTACAGTATGATGCTCAGAAAAATGTCAAAGGTCATAATGTCTATCAAAGCATATCATTGCATATTACACTGTTACGTGTATGAGATTTTACAGACAGATCAGCACTTAACAGAGTAATATTATACTGTCAGTAGTACTCTTACGGCATACAATACTGTCAGTAGTAATCTCATCGCATACTATACTGTCAGTAGTAATCTCATCGCATACTATACTGTCAGTAGTAATCTTATGGCATACAATACTGTCAGTAGTAATCTTATGGCATACAATACTGTCAGTAGTAATCTCATCACGTACTATACTGTCAGTAGTAATCTCATTGCATACAATACTGTTAGTAGTAATCTTATGACATATAATACTGTCAGTAGTAATCTTATGGCATACAATACTGTCAGTAGTAATCTTATCACATACTATACTGTCAGTAGTAATCTCATCACATACTATACTGTCAGTAGTAATCTCATCGCATAATATACTGTCAGTAGTAATCTTATTGCATACTATACTGTCAGTAGTAATCTCATTGCATACTATACTGTTAGGTTCATGAGATTTTACAGACACAGATCAGTACTTAATAGAGTAGTATTATACTGTAAAGAGTACTCTCATTGCATACTATGCTGTCAGTAGTACTCTCATAGCATATTATAATGTCAGGAGTACTTGCATATCATTCTATACTGCCAGTTGTACTCTTATAGCAGTTTATACTGTCAGGAGTACTCTCATAGTATATAAAACTTTCAGGTGCACTTTTGTAGCAAATTATATGTATATATATATATTGATTGTACTGTCAATTATACTCTTATAGCATATTATACTGTCAGGTGTACTCATAGCATATTATACTGTCTGGTGTAATTATTGTATATTATACTATCAGGAGTATTCTCAATATATTGTACTCTTAGTTATACTCTTGGCATATTGTAGTCAGGTATACTTTCAGTATTTTATACTATCGGAAGTAATTGCATAGTATATTATACTGTCTAGAGTATGCATAGCATACTATATTGTCAGTTGTGCTCTTATAGCATATACTGTTGGGAGTACTCTTATAGCATATACTGTTGGGAGTACTCTTATAGCATATACTGTTGGGAGTACTCTTATAGCATATACTGTTGGGAGTACTCTTATAGCATATACTGTTGGGAGTACTCTTATAGCATATACTGTCGGGAGTACTCTCATAGCCAATTATATTGTCAAGAGTACTTTCATAGTATATTATACTGTCAGTTATACTCTTATATTATACTATAGGAGTACTGTTGTAGTATATTGTACTGTCAGTATTCTCATTGTATATTGTACTGTCAGGAATACTCTGATAGTGTATTATACTGTCAGGTGTACTCTCATGGCATAATATACAGTCAGATGTATCAGACTTTGCAGAATACAGGGCAGTACTTGATATGTACATTTTACTGTCAACAGTTTTAATGTCCTCTCATAGCATATTATCCTGTTAAACAACATGAATCTATTCATGGACACACATACACTTAAGAATGTTTATGTATTTTATACTGTTACACTTCATTGTTTTAGTGTGCTTGAATAACTCGTAAACTCACTTACAATGCTGGGACAGGTATTGATCCCATTTATTTTCTTTTAAAAAGTATTTGTAAAATATGCATCTACTTAATGAATGTCAGTAAAGATGCATTTAAAATTGCTAAATTAAACATTGATATATCGCTCATTTTATGATCAAAACAGTGATTATCACCCAGAAATTGAATCAGTCATGAAATTTACATTTATTTGTGAAGTTTTCTTTTTGATTTGATCACTGAAAATAAATGACAAAATATTGATCAGTGAAATTGTTTTAGAAAAAGCATATTAGTGACAAATACTTTTAAAAAAATTATTAATGAAAAAAAATGCCAATTTGTTTTTCAGTATATTTTTATTCTGTTTCATTTTAATCATAAATGTGATCTGCCTTCATTTATTAAAAATGTTTAAAGTGTTTGTTTGTTTGATTAGGTTTTTTTTTTAAACGTAGCTTTAACAATTTTTCAGTCATATTGCTACGATGTCTAGCACTGTGGCATCATGCCGCAGACATGTAGTATGATGTCCCACCCAGTCACATTATCCTGAAACCAGGTTGACCAGTCCTAGCACTAACCTCCTAATGCTGAACGCTGAGCGAGGCAGCTGTTAGTACCATTTTGTAAGTCTTTGGTATGACTCGGCGGGGGATTGAACCCACGACCTCTTTGACCTTCAGATTCCCAAAAGTAAAATACCCATGGAAAATTGGAAATGTAATTCTCTCCACTGTGCATGTTTTAAATGCAAAGAACTTCACCTTATATATCATAACTGGTGAGTGCCCCTTTAAAACATTATTTTTTGTATTCCTTCTAAAACAAAAAATGTGATATTGACATGAAAAGACTATTATGACTCCATGGACTTAAACAAATAGAAAAGAAGAAAAAAACAAGTTTGGTAAAACTCAACAGATAATTTATTTTCTTTGAATACATTTTGAAAATTTTCAAAGAACTTTCAGTATTGCCAATCACCATCCCTAATGAATAAAGTTCTAATTGAATTCCAGTCATATTTGAAATAGATCCAACTATGAATATGTTGGTGTGCCTTTAGTTGCCTGTGATGTTGAGATGTGCCAAGTCTTTTGATGAATCACAATTTATCATAATTCAAGAGGATCTTGCCAGAATTCTTTATAATTACAAGTTATTGTTTCTGTCTAAGAATATTATTGAAGAGCATTTTGTATTTCCAGTGAATAATAACTTGAATACATAATTCCACCAAAATCAAAATTTGAATTTTCAATAAGATTGATTCTGCCACAGGATGTTAAAACAAGAATGAGTAATTTCTCAACCAAACAGGATTAAGAACCCTACTACCTAACCTTGGTCACAATTAGCATTTTCTGAAAAATATTATGTCTATTTAGTGGAATCTTCAATTCTAGAACATTGTGGCTTGATTGTTACATTTTATTCCAATGAATGCATACATCAACTTGGGATTTTCACCAATAGAGTTCTTATGATACCTGGTTGGCAATGAATGAGAATGGTGCCAAACATGCATCCAGTATGGCTGCCAAGATGACTGTCTTAAAAATCTTGCTGTAACTACTTCCCCTGGAAGACTCTTCAAACTGAAATAGGGTTTTCACCAGTAAGACTTTTAATGATTTCTTGGTCCTAAAGGAAAATGTTGCCAATCTTAAATGCAACATGTCCACCATAGCAGCTAATTTAAAAATCTTGTTATTGCTTAAGCAACTACTTTAGAGATGCAGTTTAATAGAAGAAATTGTTTTATTAAATTTCCTTAAAATTCTTTTTGCCCTAGAGCATGTCCCTTTATTGTCATGTAAGCAACATATTTAATGTATTATTTATGCAGTGGTTTGTTATACTCATTCATAGATTTGATCAAGGATTTATGATATTTTGATCTTTGGAGAAATATATTTTAAGTTATGATTTAAATTTGCTAAATATCATCACTACTGGTAAAACAATATAATGTCAGGTGCATGTTAAAACTGAATGATTGCTGTTCTTTTCTATCATGCATACCGACATTGTCCTCTTTATTTCAGGACAACTTTCAGAGCTACAGTATTTCTCCCCTGGTCTAGCCACTTCAGCTGTGGGCAACAGTATTGTACCAAACTGTTACCAACAGGGAACATGCTGCATCATTTGCCTAGACTTTGTACTGTTAACTTGATTAAATGTTAAAGGGTTTGGCATGAATTTCTTATTGCCACAGCAGGTGAATATGGAGGATAGAAGTGACTTTTTCTTTGTGAGTCAGAACCTGTTTATATTCTTTATTGATAAATCCAGGCAATTTAGAAGACATGTAATCTAAGGAACATATAAAGGATGTGATCCAGCTTGATTACAGTATATATTTTGCACTTGACGTTGTGATCGAGCCATGATGTGGACTCATTACTGTGCAGTCAACTACTAGGACACTTTACAATTATTGTAGAAGAGGATAGAAAAGTCTGCATTGAAAATAATCAAGACATTAGACATTGTGAACACAATCATGGTTGACTTTTCTTTTTAAAAACTTAGATATCTAATTATTTTGACATGGCTTCAGATAAGATTTACTTCATTTGAGTATATTTGCATTTACTTGCGTATTTTAAGGTATGACGACTTTTGATGATATTTTATTATATATGGCACAGCAACAAAAGGTTAGATATAGCCAAGGCAATTTGAATAAAGTGCCCAGGTACAAGAACACACCATGATAGCCAACCCAGGCTGATCCACTGGTAATATTCAAAACTGCACTCTTTTGGTTGAAAGTCCAGTATGCTAGCCACCGAGCCTCCTCGTTATTTATATATTTGATAGCTTTTAGCTATAGGAATATAACTAATGTATATAGATGCTTGTAAGTCTAATCCAACTACAAACAACATAGACCTAGATGTGCCATTGCATAATGTGCCAGCATGTTAGTGTCTGTTGTTTGTTTTACTGAATATTTCCAACTGCATTGACTCAAATCTGACATGACATTGTGTGACATCAGATCTTGGTCTGTGCAGTTGAACATGACTTATAAGCAAGTATATACAGTAAATTAGAGGAAAGGTTTGTAGAAACTTGGCAAAACCTTGTATTTTTAATTCAAATGATGAAGTTTGAGGCTTAGCTTGACAGATACGTGCAGAAACAAAATTGAGCAAAATGTTAATATTTGGATTTTTTTTCTTCCATTCATTCATAGTTCTAAGTGAACCATGGCATGTCTGTCTTGTGGAATTGATTGGTTTATTGTGGAAAGCTTGACTCTGACATGAGAAGTATCATGATGGGCATCATTCATTCAATGGTATCATGAGGGGCACCATTCATTCAGTGGCATCATGAGGGGCATCATTCATTCAGTGGCATCATGAGGGGCATTCATTCAGTGGTAACATGAGGGGCATCATTCATTCAGTGGCATCATGAGGGGCATTCATTCAGTGGTATCATGAGGGGCATCATTCATTCAGTGGTATCATGAAGGGCATCATTCATTCAGTGGCATCATGAAGGGCATCATTCATTCAGTGGTATCATGAAGGGCATCATTCATTCAGTGGCATCATGAAGGGCATCATTCATTCAGTGGCATCATGAGGGGCATTCATTCAGTGGTATCATGAGGGGCATCATTCATTCAGTGGCATCATGAAGGGCATCATTCATTCAGTGGCATCATAAAGGGCATCATTCATTCAGTGGCATCATGAGGGGCATCATTCATTCAGTAGTATCATAAGGGCCGTCATTCATTCAGTGGTATCATGAGGGGAATCATTCACTCAGTGGTATCATGAGGGGCATCATTCATTCAGTGGTGTCATAAGGGCCATCATTCATTCAGTGGTATCATGAGGGGAATCATTCACTCAGTAGCATCATGAGGGGTCATTTATATGTAACATGAGGACATCATTTATTCAGTCTCAATATCATGATTACTTTCAATTTGGTAAATTCATCATGTTCTTAAAATTAGCTGATATAAAATTGGTTAATTTCAGTCACTTTGGGCTTCTTTGAAGTTATTGAAATTATGATGCTTGGAGAGTCTTTGGGTGCTGGTTAAGATCATGAGCGTGTTGCTAATCCCTAAGTGTTTAGATATCCACCCCATGTCACAAATGTATGATGTATATGCAGGATATGGTTATTTCAGATTAAAGCAAATAGGGAATATAAAACTTAGGCTGGCCCTTTTTCCTTATATTTTAGACAGTCTACTGGCCTGATTATCAGAGAAAGAAAATGTGTTCTACATGTAGACATCGGCAAGTTTACGAGTTCACTTATGAACATTAAATATGCAGTGGGATAATTGTTTACATTTTTTGTACCCTTTTATAATCAGACCTTTTGTTTTCTTTTGTGTATTTATGAAAACAATGCTGTTTATCTGGTACCTTTATTTATATATCCTCCCTCATTGCATTTGTTACCAATACACAGTGGTAAATGATGATTTATTAGGCTTAAATGGAGCTCAGTGAAATTCTACAATTATTATTGATTTTGGTCAGGCACACTAACCATCTGTGCTTGCTTATAAGTGCAGTCAAACTACAAGCAAAAATGATTATCATATGCCATAGTATAATGTATCTGCAGATCAGGGTCAATGTAGTGTGATCTACCGATTACTCATAACATACTGCACAGACCCAGATCTTCTGGAACATTATGCAACAGCAGATCTGAGTCTGTGCAGTTTACAGTTGGATCCGACTTATAAGCGAGTACAAATGGTATCCAAGAAAATGATGGTTCATCCACATTTCACAAGTTAGTTGAGTTGAGAAGGGCTGTGATATATTACATACAGTAAAATGCAGCCATAATACCTGATCACAGTTGATTATTTGATCAAACTGAGCCATTATTATCTTTAAAATGATTTTATATGAATTGCAATTTTTGTTTGCTATTAAGTAGGTTTCTTGTGCCCATATTCCAAATGGCACAAATTTGTTACCTTTTGTTGTAGTGTAAATCAGAGAATTATAGAATATCGAATTGTTATTATCTGCTTTTTCATAAAAATAAATATGTAATACTATTTTTATTAGCAATAATTTCATTTATTAATAAAATGTGTTGGCCAGAAATAGTGTGCTTCAAGAAAGAGGAGCCTTTGATACATAAAATGTTTTGTTCGCAAGATAAAATTGGGTACTGTAATTCTGATGGCAGATGAACTGGTCTGTTGATATAAAATCTTAGTGAAAACTGTATAACAAATATACTTGATCACTTTATTATATTTTTCCACCTCCCATCTGTGCATGTTTGCACTTCATAGTGAAAAGGCTACTGTAAAACCTAATTGAGCAACCTCTGCTATATGTTACCATGTTATTTATGACCAGAATTCCTCAATAATCCTGCATGCATGCTTCCATGAGCAACCACCTGCCAAACACAACTAGTGACAATATATGTCAACCCAGGTTTGTCTTGTCTGTATCATAAAACCAGGTATAAACATTAAATGCTTTGTTTTTAGTCTTTAACATTTTCTCAGTTGTATAAACCTGCATATTACTAATAATGTCTTAATGAGAAATTTTCTCACCCAGCTTTTACTGTAGCATGACGGTGTTGCTTAAAATTGTTTATTGGTAGACTTCCAATACACAAGGATCAGGGTGAATGAAGTCTTCATATTTTTTTCTTCTCATAATAAGTTACATGCCTTTTGGATTCATTAGTTTCATTATTTTTCTTTTTCAATGTTACTGTTATTAAACATGCAAAAAGGCTGCATATGCTATGGTTACATATATTCACTGAGGACATTTGTTATTGAGTTGATCTCTTTATTATTAATGCACTTGGTGGCGGATTTTATTTCCTTTGTGTGTAAATAAATTTATTGAAAAATGTTATTTTTGCTAGTATTGTTTAGACAAGATGGGTTTAACTTTTGTTAACTTTCCAGTTCATTTGCCATAACGCCGACTTACTACACATGAACAAAATAAAAATTAGAATGTCTTTATGACCAATGTATTTTAATGTGTGTGTGTCTGTCTGTATAACTATTTTAACAAGGACTATTTGAATAAAGAACAAATATCTGTACTTTTCTTTAGGGATATTATCCTTTGTAACCCCACTTGAATTTCAATCTTGAAAACTGTATCTCCTGCACAGACCAGTTAAGAATGTTCATCTGTCCTTAGTGGCTACTCTGTTGGCAGGTGTTGTCTCTTATGACTGATTTAACAATACTGACGAATGAAATCAATGAATTTATTAATTAGATGTTCATGCTTTTTTAATGACTTCTGGATTCTCTGCTCAGTTTTCTTTTTAACTTTAGGATACTGACATTTTAGCACAAACAGCATGACCTAGGCAGGTAAAATTTGTGAGGCATGTTTCTACAGATAAGTAAATGACTTCTATAAATTTTTTAAACATTTGAATATTTGATTTTTTTGTTTTTAAACTTTTAATTTTTATGTGAAACTTTGTAAACCTGATTATGCTTACAAGATATGATATGCAGATAATTTTTATAAGCTATTTGTACTATTTAAGTATTTTATGTATCCTTCATCAGTGTTTTGAATTTTCTGAACTTTTCTCAGATGCATGTTTTACAGCCACAATGATAGTTTTGATAAATGTTTTTACTGTTTTTCTCCATTTGATCAAAAGAAAGAAAAACTTTGTATGATAATTGTGATTTTAACTTACATTAATAAAATAATGGGACAGGTAATTGCTGTGGATTGTTTGGTTAGAAAATATATCCAGGAACCAATCCATTTGAGAAAAAGGGTCCAGTAAATACACTGTATGACTGATGTATTTTTCCAATTTCTTATGCACACCAAATATCCAAGCTACGTCTCCTTAGAAGGAGGGTGTTTCTCTTTCAAATAGATTCCCCAATCATATTAACATTAGAGTTTAAGCGTGCTTTCTCTCGAACCCAACCCTACTAAAAAGATTGAAAATTATCTTTCCACATTTATTTTGTATAGGACCTCCTAAATGGTTAGAGTCTACTTTGGATGGGGGAGGTCTGAACCTGGCCAAGTCATACCAAAGACTGAAAATAGAACAACAGCTGACTCACTTAGTGCTCAGCATGAAGAGGTTAGTTTTGGGTCTGTTTGGCCTTGTGTCAGGATAATGCGAGGGAGCGGGACACTATGTCACATGAATCCTCAGTGCTAGACATCACTATAAATTGCCACACTGCAGCAGTATTACTCAGATTTGTAAAGCTTCATTAAAATTCTAAACACACACTATTTTATATAGACCAAGATCAATTGCTCTTGATCATTACCTCCACTTGGCACCACCAGGTGTCACCCGTTTTTAAGCTTTGCTGTAATGTTGAAACGTGCACAGAATTGCCTCCTGAACATTCCAAGCCTTTTCTAAGGAAGTTATCAGCCACTGCCGAATTCAGAATTCTATTTTTTGTCTAGAATTAAGGCTTGCTATACCAAAATGGCACCATGATATTGTTGAAAAAATGTTAATGGAATTCACAACTTTGTTTGCCAGTATAATTTTTTCTATACTGTTTGTAACGAGCATGTGTGGTAGCATATTATTTGCTATTTATGATGTTTTAATTTTATTTTGCATCATTTGAGTCTTAATGGCAACCAGTTGTACTAAGAGAAAGAAGTTCAAGGCTAGAGAAGATAGTCTTGACACATGCCTAGGTTGTACCAAATGCTCTTCTTGACCATGCAACATGTGAGAGGCATGGTATAAGGATGTCTGGTCAGCAGTGATGCACAATGCAGCCAATGGAATGATAAAAGAACCAAACCTTGCAAGGGGGTAATATTTTAAGTCTTCACCTGAAATCTACAGCTCTTGCGAACCTGGTCTGGGCTGCTACTGGCTCCAGCCCCACAAACTACATCAAGTGGTTACATGACTTGAGCAGAAATGGTAGAAAAAAATGCTCATAAGGTTTACAACCATCTACCTAACAGATGCATCATCTGATGCAGAAGACAACACAATTGTTACCTTCAAGCCAAATTTGGCATCTTTCCCCAGTGATGGGATTTTCTGATACTTTGGAATATTCTCCTAGTTATTTGTAGTCCAGTGGGCACAAGTCTCCCTGCATGGCCTTATGGTCTGTAAGTCGGGACAAATGTTTTTTTTTTGTGCCAGATCTTTTAACACTGTTCATGCTCTCAATCTGTTTGAAACATATTGTGACAAGTTGTGCATCTGCAAAGTGACTTCTGGTGAAAGCTGGAAAGCAGAATATAACCATAATGGTTGAGGTGGGTTATACACTCTCCAGTCAGATTAGATCTGAGTAATCCCTGCTAGCTTCATGTCTGTAGAAGCAGTTGGCTGGTATGCAGTTAACTCAACGTTTCTGTCTCAGATTTTTGTTTACATTGACAAATTCTGGATCTGGTGGGTCATGATAGTGGCCCATAAGATCACTAGATACCGAGTCAACACAGTCTATTAGCTTAACTGGATTGCTAGTTTTGTACGTAAGAATATTTAATATGCATCTTCTTGACCTGATATAGAAGTCACCATCATGTGATCCTTGGCTGTATTGCTTATCAGGTGAATGGGTTATCCCTCACATATGGAATCCAGCCATATTTCCTTTGAAGGATGCCAGAGGTAGAAATCAAATGCTCATTCCTTCCCATTACCTATTCTCTTAATCAGGGTTCATACTGAACTATGGATGATAAATTCAAAGACTTTTCCCAAACTTTCAAAGACCACAAACAGAGATTTCCAAGACCTATTTTTGTTAATATTGTGTATACAGGTTATATGAGAAAAATGAATGCCAAATACTACAATATTGATTCCTGATTAAAGTCAAACTATAATTAATTTCCTAAAATTGTATTATAATTATCTGGAAGATAGGTTAACATTCGTTTTTCTTTCAGAAATATGTAACATACGTGTCAGATTTAATACAAAATAAACTTTTCTCTTAACAGACATCAGCATTGCTTTAAATGCATTATTATATTTGCTTTCTTTTCTCTTCAATCATTTTGGAAAGAATTGCTACCACTGTCATCTCTTCCTCTGCTTTTCTCCTAAGAGCATTTGACATGCACAATGGGTCCTTTTAACTCTGCCTCTTCTGCTTTCTGTACAGAGGAAGCATGTAGGCTGGCAATGTTAGCTTCAAGAGGCAGTTTTCTGGCTTTAAGTTTTTCCACTTCATCCATTGCTAACTCCCGTTTCTTTCCTTTTTGGTTTTTCTCATCCTTCTCTGCTTTCTTCTTATCCAGATAAGCATGGTACTCATGTCTTGCAAAGGAGCCATGTGTCATCATTTCATTGCTAATGATGATTTCCAAAGGTCCACCTGCTTTTCTCATTGTGTCAATGATTAGCCCTTGAGCTCTGAGGCTTTCTCTGCTGAGGTTCTCAACAGATACCTGTTTGTTGACAGAAAATCCTCTCTCCACTGTTGCCTGTCCGTGTGACAACAACATTTTCTGGAGACCACACGACATATTCCTTTCTTTTGGAAAGGACAGAATAAAACACTTCATCAAGGTTGGGCGTGTTTTTTTATCTCTCCATTTTTATTAAAAAGAAACATTATCTATAAATCCAGTAATATTTCAAGCACTTCAAAGTACTGGGCAAAACGGGCTCAATTATAGTCTAACTATACCAACCCGTTTGTTTCTTTAGAAAGTCCGTTAATCATGAAATGTGCAGTAGATGGCAGTATTAGTGCCATTCTGGTCACATTCAGGTTAGAAATTATAAATCAATGATTCTGTTGCCTTAGTTCTGTGCACTTTTTATCATTTAATTATTTTCGTTATTGAAATCGATAGGGGTACAAACAAACGGGGATGTATAGTCAGACTATAGATACACAAATCAATTTCGGCAAGGTAATTAAAATTTTTTTTTTTAATACCATTGGGGAAAAAGTCGAGGGTTGGCAATGAGAAACGGGGATATTCCGTCAACTGGAAATGCATTTTTTTAAATTCTTTTATTTATTTACCTAATCAAATGACTTCTTACAGTTAAAGCTTCACGGCACACGTTTTTTTTATATACTCACAATTCAAGAACAACAACTCTTGCTTAACTCTACTATAGTGTACGCATGCACACTTTGAAACTGTATATCCGTGAATTGAATTTATTACAATGTATGTTTTTATATTAAACAAAGGAACATTATTGTGTAGAACAAAATTTTCGAAAATGATTTTTTTTCCCCCTCAAATGCGTTAAATAAACTGACGGTATAAGTAAATTTAAACGGGCCCTCTTTTGCCATATCTCCCAAATCATCACATTAAACAATATCTTATTTTATACCCGAAGAGTAATGAGTTAACATTATTTTGCCCAAAATTACCAATAGCTTATACTTCTGCATCTTGGTTCCACTAAATGAACAGTATGTAGTTACTAATTTGCATGGACTCCTCCAATTGAAGCCAAGCTGCTCGTCTTTTTACACAATGTACAAAACGTCTTTCGTTTACATAATTTATCCTGTTGCAGACATTCCTTGTATTTCTCTTGTTCAAGCCAGATATCGTTGAAAGACCAAAGACCTGGCATTTTTAAACACTGAACTTGAAGAAGATGTAAATCGAATGAACAAATTTTGAATTCTCGAGCGTGTAACTTTCGCGAACTTTCTACGTAGAATTAGTGTAATTAACATTTTGATTGGCTAAAACTGATGGACTCGTCCAATCAAATTGAACTATTCGTCAAACGAAAGAAGCCATGAAAACCAGCTATATCTGAAGCTAACGACCTTGGGCAATTTTATTGGTGACATCTTTTGATAAAGTGTGTAGCGGCACCGTCTTGCTTTGATGAAGAGTGCATGTGTGATTGAAGTCGCCGCTGAGGCATACTTTGGATGGCCAAACAAAACAAAGCCTCTTTTGTTAATGCGGCGGCAATAAACTGAACGGGTCATCAAAAGAAAGAAACCAGGATAACTAGATTACATCTGAATCTAACAACCTCGGATAATTTTATTTGTGATTCCAGAAAGAAATTAATTTTTGGAGGGTTTATTTCAATTTTCAAAGACTTTTAAAGACCTCAGGTTAATATGCTCGATTTTCCCAAACTTTCAAGGCCTTGAAAATGCTACCTCATTTTTCCCAAACTCTCAAAGACCTTCAAAGACCGTACGAACCCTGTTAATGTTAATGTGATCAGAACATATTTTAAGGAGAAAGCAAAGTTTTGTAAGTAAATTATGTTTCTCCAAGAATACTTATCCAATCACATTACTTAAAATTCCTCAAAACCACCCCACTATGCAAACATCTCTGTTGACAAATCATTTGGCTTAAAAACAGGCAACACCAGGGAAAGGCAAAGGGAGTTAATGGGCAAGAATTATTACCCTCTGTATCAAATGGCTGGGACAAGACAAGTTTTTATCTTTGTAGTAGGGCTGGATTCAGAAGGTAGTAGGCTTATGTTCATAATTTACTTTAAAATAAACCACCACCACCCCTAAGTTAACAGGAGGTAGTAGGCTTATGTTCATGTGATCAGGTAAACTATTCTAGGAGAAACATAAGTTACTTTAAAATCACCACCACTACCCTGAAGTTAACAGATTTATTGGATCTCATTTCTTTGCAAAAGATGATAACGATGAGTGTATAGTTTCTAAAACCAGTGTGACCTGTAAAAGCAATTTCGTTATGTGATAATGAAACCTACAATCTAAGAGTTTGACCCACGTGATTTAATAGTTTTCTGGACAACTGCAAGTGTGTAATAAAAGTATTGATGATACTGACTTACACTTAACATAAAAGAACAGATAGAAATTAAAAAAGATAAATGAAAGAGATATCTGATATATAAAGGGATGCATCATTTTGGCCTTTAGTATTTGGATTTAAATTGTCTGTTTGTATTATGATGCTAAAAGAGTTGTAATGAAAATGTTTGAGTTCAAAGTTTTAAAGTATATATAAAACACAAAATCACATAGCGAGTAAATCTATTTTTCTACATATGAATTGAAACATACCCATCACATTTCATTAGTCAAGTTGTTTCTGCATAATCATGCTAAAAAAAGATTTGACTTTAAAAAACCCAAAGTGAGGGGAAAACCCCACCAAGAAACAAATTAAACATGTACTCGACTAAATACAAATATAAACATACAGATTTTAATTTTCTATGTCGAGTAACTTGTAATTACAAGTTTCTCAGAATGGAGACAACGATTGAACCAGATCCAAGATCCCATCCCTCTCTAAGCAGTGGAGGTATAACAGATGTATTTTTAAATATATGTCTGATACTATATATACTCACTCATAAGTTGGGGGCCCAGCTTGGTCTAAAGTGCTCACTATTACGGATCACTGCCATCTCACCTCTGCGTGGGTTCGAGTCTCTGGCTCGGCAAATGGGGGTATGGGAGAAAGCTTGCCATTAGCTTCAATTGGGTTGGTGATTCATCTGGGATTTTCTTGGATTTTTCCTCCTCCATTAATACTGTCCACCATGTATAGCCTATCTTGTGCTGAAAATGGTGTTAAACCCAATAACAACACTCATATGTTGGATCCAACTGCAATTTGTTTAGACTCAAATCTGCTATTGCTTAGTGCTGGGAAACCTGGGTCTCTGCAGTTTAAGAATTTATGGGACAAAATCATAGACCCTGCTTAATCAGTGCATTATGCAATGACAGATCAGAGTCTATGTCGTTTGCAGTTACGTTGGACTTCTGTGGGAGTACATCCAGTAATTTTTATATCCTAAACCAATGGTGGTATATCAAACCATTATTTTGTCAAGGCAACTAATTATATGCCAGCCACTAACTGAAACTAATACATCAAACTTGCTCGTAATGTTCTGAACTGTAACCATGATAAGAATATGGTACTTGTCAAAGTCTATGCGTATTGCATTACACTTGTAAAGAGCATATGTACTTACAAGTCTATACCTTTATATGACTATAATATTTTTATTATTTGATTTATATTTTTTTTGATTGATGTACTCTTGTTTAACATGTATTTATTGTTAAACTATTTTAAACCTGTGAAAGGGGATGGAACTCTAGTCACATTTTAGTTTCATATAGAAATATTTTATGACAAAAGCCTTTATATTTTAAGGTAATTTATTTTTTTGACTTTCATTTGTGCATATATGTTAATAACCTGCTTGCTGTTGACGTGCTTACATGTTGATAACCTGCTTACTGTTGACTTATATAGGGCCCCAGATTGGCCGAGTGGTCACAAGCGCTCTCCGTTACGGATCATTTTCATCTCACCTGTCTGTGTGGGTTCGAGTCTCAGCTTCTCGTGGGTCAGTAGTTCTTTCTGGAGATTTCCTGGTTCTTACTACACCATTAATACTGGCCACCATGTATAGCCTAACATGTGCTGATTTTTTTTTTGTTTTTTTTATGGTTTAACGCCATTTTTCAGCACAATATATAGGCTATACATGGCGGCCAGTATTAGTGGTGGAGGAAGAAACCGGAAAAACCCCGGAAAGAACCACCGACCCACGAGAAGCTACTGGCAAGCTTTCTCACTTAACTACATTAGCCGAATCTTAGACTCGAACCCACGCAGACAGAGGTGAGATGGCAGTGGTCCGTAACGGACAGCGCTTTAGACCACTCGGCCACTCGGGGCCCCAACATGTGCTGAAAAATAGCTCTAAACACTACAACAACAAATGTTGACTTATAATCTTACTGCCTAACTAGGGCTCTCTCAATGAACCAGTATGACATCATCATGCTGCCATGGTACATGGCAAAAGACATTGACAGTGATGGGTAATAATGAAAATTGAACTCAGAAGTTTTTAAAATGTGCAAAATTTCACTTAAATTTGTCTATTATGCCAAATGCAAAGATTTTTGCATTATTTCAATCCATTAGAAAATTTTCACATTTATTGGCCATAGCATGTTTAAGCAAACATCTTTTTTTCTGTACTGAGTATATGTAATTTTGTCATCCAAGATTTGATCAAAAGTCATAAGAACCTTGTGTTCAAGAGCTGATATGGAAAAGCTCACCGAGCCCTTTCCATGTCTTTGGTATTCTTAAATGATAAGATTTTCAAATCTGCCACTGTGACAGCCATGTTGGATGAAAGATTGTGACATCATTTTCATGTAGGACCAACTATACCATAAAGAATACATTTGTTTAAAACTCTACATTGATATGGCCATTCATGCAGGAGTATTATACAAGAGTTTCAATAAGTTTATCATGGCAAACCATTTTTGACATAAAATATTCGTTCATGATGATCTAGACATTTAAATAGTCTCCTGGTGAAAAACCCATTCAGTACAACTTTCCATTTATTAGGAGTAGTGAAATGGTTCTCAAGAAAGCTGATTTGTTGTCACAATGGATGTCAGACTGGTACCATTTTCATTTAGTACCAACTATATAACATTAGATGTATTCTGGTTTAAAAACCAAGTTTAATAGGACTTTCCAAATTTTCAAGATGGCTGTTGCTGTGGCCATTATGGAAGTCAGATCAGCACAGTTTTCATTTGGAACCAACTGGACATCATAAGAAAGAAGTATTTTGGTGAAAATCACTATGTCAGTATGACAATCAGGAGATATATCAAGATTTTATCCACACCTTATAATAAGGTGCAAATGACACTAGATGAATTCAGCAGCTGAAATACTGGATATCCAAGTTGCACCGTTTTTTTAAATTTAGGACCAACAAAACCTTGTGATGTATGTGGATGTGTAAAGTTTCATGGCAGAAGTACTAGTGATTACAAACTTGTGCTAATGGATGGACAGAAAACAGTTGATGGATGACATCCAACCAGCAACAAATAAACAGGCATTCATCAAGCTAAAAGTCAATAAGTGCTGACATAACTACTAAAAAATATCACATTTTAACAGTTTTTCTCTTTTGATAAGACCAGTATGTTTGCTTGATACATTTATTTAAAAAAGAGAGATTGGCTTATCAGCAGATAAAAGTTACCAAAGTAGATATGCAATTTTGACAGAAGAGTTCCTCAAAGGAACAAACATTTTACTGGCCAAGAAGCATTTCATTGAAATTTCTAAGACAAGTGTCTTTCTTCATTTTAACTGCAGATTGTTGAAATATCCAAGACACTCTTCAGCAAATAAAAGGACTGACAAAATGGACAGTGACAATCATAAAGATTTACACCAATTTCATTTAGCACCAGCTTGTTGTAGTTATTGTTGTAGGGTTTAACACCATTTTTCAGTACAACATAGGCTATACACGGCGGCCAGTTTTAATGGTGGAGGAAGAATCCAGGAAAGAACCACTAACCCTTAAAAGAAGCTACTGGCAAGCTTTCTCACATACCCACATTGGTCGAATCTGAGACTCAAACCCACAATGACAGAGGTGAGATGGCAGTGATCCACAATGGAGAATGCTTTAGACCACTCTACCACTTGGGGCCCCCTAGGACCAGCTAGTAGGCATCATAAGAAATCTTCTAACCAAATGTAGAAATGACTGTCCAATCAGATAGAGTAGCACCAACAGAAATAACAGAAAATAGCCAAGTAACATTCAAGTGTACAAAAACAGCAAGGAACATAAAAAGCAGTTATGCCTATCATTCCAGATTATGTCGAATTATCATCAATTTTAATTGATAATTCTAGTAAAGTTGTAATTATATTTCATAAAACCTAAATATTATGGGATACAAGCATTAGCCAATATCCACAAGTGTTACATTCCTGGGGCCTCTATGTATGTTATTTTGTGTAAGTTTGGTTTTACTAGGCAAATATAGGTCGTTTTGTAAATTGACACTTTAGCACAATAAATATCCTTCCAATCATGATAGAATGCGACAGAAATGATTTACACAAGCGAAACTATACACTGCAGGTACACTTGATATTTTATGATTACCAAAACAGTCCGTGCATATGTTCATGGTTCTTTTGTATATCTGCAAGATTAATTATGTCAGTTTACGTATCTCAGGGTACCAACATGATTAACAGGTACTTGACACAGTTTCTCAGTGTAAAAAAACTATGTACATAACAAGAAACTAATTTATATGAAAAAGCAGCAGAGATGATGCACACAAAAATATGGACTAAGTTTTGCATTTATTGTTTTGGGGGAAAAAAGGATTTAAGAAACTCATGGTTTTGACACTAGATGCATTCATTATTTAAAACCACTGAACCTTGTTTTTTTTTTTTACTGTGTATATAGTTGTATAGGATTATGCAGTATAACTATGGTTTTCTTACTGTTAAAAAACATGTTATCTATCCAGACAAGCTGACTAGATTTCATAAAACTGACACTATCATTCTTGATAAGCATACTCAGGATGGAAATTTTAAAAATGCCTTGGCATAAGCGTGATATGCGAGCAGGCATTCTTGTCATGAACTGAACATTCCAAAACTATTAAAAAATGTCATTTAAATCTTGGTACATACACAATTATCTATCCCTTTTCTCCATTTTTCCCACGCTGAATAGTCTCTTATCGGTTACCACGTTGTTTATTCAAGTCATTTCAGCATAAAATTGTTTTATTAGTCTTTTCTAAATAAAATTCCCTTCTCCCCACCGTACCCAATGTCATCAAGTATAATAAAGCTGTACTGATTAATTGTCCGTATTCATAATCAGGCCAATTATTAGAACAATCGGTATGATCGGTATCGGCAGAAATAATCAGTGCCAATGTACACAAATTTCCAAAGTATAATTTCAATTATAACATTCATCTTGACATGGCTTGAATTTTAAATCAGAATTAAATAGTGGAATTTAAGGAATAAACATTTGATTTGGGGATTAATTGAAAGACAATATATTTTTAAAAAAGTAACTACTTTTTTTAACACACTTGCTGTAAACTATCGCTGATTTTTGCTTACTACATCATGTCCTCAATTTTCATTTTCTTCTAAACAAGAAAAGTCCTACATGTTCTGTTGTATCACCTGTGAATTATTGTTGTGACGAAATAATTACTTTTCTATAAAGAAGTCGCATCTTCACTAAACAGAATGTTAAGTTTAAACATTATTCACATAATTTAATGATTTTTTTCAAACCTACGCAACAATACAAAAAAAATAAAAATAAACCAGAACAAAAACACAAGCCACAACAATAAAATAGTCCACAAATAATTTCAATCCCAAGAATGACCACTAAGAATGCTTAACTCAAAACGCTACAGCACCATTCCCAGGAAAGAAACTTACACCAGTGAACATCTGGCAATGTTAATTACCATCGTTAAATTAAAATAAGGAAGTAAACAATACTATGAAGCAAATGTGTCATCAAAAAAACTAATTCAGAAAACATGTTTTATAATAACAATACTAAATGCTTTATGAGATGACAATAAGGGAATACAGTCGGATATACAAGGAGTGGAAAATATTTGTTGCCACATGTACAGTACCATGAGGCTGGCTTTTTTGGCACCTTGTGTTCAACAAAATTGGGAATCCTTTATTTGCCATTCAATTGTTGGTGATTGTGTAGCATACAACAGTGTCGCTAAACGATAGAGAAAGCAAATTTTTTAGTAAATTATGTTTCTCCGAGAATACTTACCCAATCACATTACTTTAGGGATATTAGCCTCCTACCTCGCGAATCCAGCCCTACCAAAAGACGAAAATTCGTCTTTCCTGTCTATGTCATATAGACAAAGGTCAATAACTCTTGCCCATTACCTCCCCTTGCCACCCGTTAGGTGTCGCTTCTTTAGTTTTTAAGCTGAGCGATATATAAAACACGAGGATGCTCGCATGGCGGGGTGGTTGGGAGGGTTTCTTAGTAATGTGATTGGGTAAGTATTCTCGGAGAAACATAATTTACTAAAAAATTTGCTTTCTCCTTTGAATACGTTCCCCAATCACATTACTTTAGGAGAATAAGTAATAGGAGGAGGGAATGCGGAGCATCCGACCTCCACCCCGGGTATCCTCTAGGGAATGATGGTTGGATTCCCCATGTGAATGATAACCCGGTCTCCTAATTTTCAATCAGCAACACAGCCCAGGGTCACGTGATATGTGACCCTTTTATGCGGTTAAGAAGATAGTTATTGAAATCTTCTTACCTACGAAAATTTATCTGGCGAATCCAGCGAAGCTAATAGGCTGTGCTGATTGTTGCACATGGGTCTGGTGGGCGTCTGGGCTGCCCAACACCGGACCTACTAGAATCAATGTTTGCCTCTGCGAGTACAAACTTGAAGATAAAACTGTAGAAGGTTGACTCTGCAACAGCTTCTATAAGGTGACTGATTTGCGAATTCTCAAAGTACGCCGAGCGTATAACCCACTACAGCCATGAAGCAAGGGCTTGAATGGTGATATCTCATATCCCAGCTATCACCAGAAGAAAGAGGTGCTAGTATGTGACCTGACTCACCTCTATGCATTGAAATGGTGCTAGAGTGCCCAAACAGGATCTTACATGGCTGTTGATCCTGACTTATCTATAAAGAAAGCGAGCTAATGACGACTCGTTGATCGCAATGTATGGTAATCTATTTTGGACTACGAAGCCTGGCTGCGTCAAGAGGACCATCAAACCCTCTGATCGAAACGAAAGAGAGTTCGGGTCACTAGAAAGGACATGTAACTCGCTCACCCTGCATGCTGAAGCTAAGGCTATCAAGAAACCCAATTTGTATGATAGTAGCTTTAACTAATCGTGGGTTAAAGACTCAATACTGTCTGAATTGAGTCATGTTAAAACCCAGGACAGATTCCATTTGAAAACAGGGTGAGGGATATAAGTCGATTAAATTTTTTTTTTTTTTTTTTTTTTAAATGTCTAAAGATCTGACAAATCTTTGTCATGGCTGATAGCATATGTACCAGAATGGCGGAATGTGTCTGATATCATGGAGCGGTAACATTTGAGAATAACTGGAGCCAGATGTTTCTCCTCGAAAAGCCAGAGAAAAGTTGGCCAGTTGAGGGATTGTGACACTCAGAGGAACAATGTGAATGATATGGTACCAGTCTCTGAAAACATGCCACTTGCCCTCGTAAACCTTCAGAGTAGAGGGCCTTCTTGCTCTCGAGATTCTCTCCGCAATCAAAGATTTAAATTGTTTGTCTTGCAAGGCTGTCTGGACAAGAGCCAAGCTTGAACATAAAGACGGTCCGGACAGGGGTGGAACACCCCTGGCCGCGGTTGCTTGTGAATACTTGTGCTGACTGTAATCTTCCTGGGTAGATCTATCGCCTAGATTGAGTAGATCGGAGACCCAGGAGTTGTTCCATCTGAGAGGGGTAATCAGAACCATCTGACAATTCTGACCCCTTAACTTCTGGATTAATTCCAGTACCAAGACCGTGGGAGGGTAGGAGAATGCCCACAACCCTTCCCAGGTGATTGATCGAGCATCCACGACCCAAGCTTCTGGGTCTGGAACCTGTGAGATGAAAGGTGGAGAACTTGCGATTCCATCTTGTTGCAAAAGATCAATCATCGGATGTCTCCAAAGTGTGTCAATTGGAAGAAAGTCCGATTGATGGAGTGACCATTCTGTGTGAATGACTAGATAGAGTGTCAGCCAAGACATTGAGTCTGCCAAGAATGTGTCTGAATTGTACATTGAGGTGGAGATTGTCGAACCAATGTAGAAATTGCCAGTTCAGATTGCACAGGTCTGGTGATTGGTGTCCCCTTGTTTTGAGGCAAGGCACCACCACAATGTTGTCTGACATAATGAGGGCAGTTTGTAATAAGAGTTGATCCTGCCCGAAATGAAAGGCATTGATGACAGCCGTTATTTCTGAAAGGTTGATGTGGAAAGGGCTCGCCCCTGGCACCCACGTGCCGCTGACAGTATCGAAGTTCGGCAACAGGTGGGCACCCCAACCGTAGGTATTAGTGGCGGAACATACCGTTATCCCCTTGAGGTATCTCCAGAGTAATCCCTGTGGACAGCCTACAGGGGTTGTGCCATTGATTCAAGAATGATTGTATCTCTGGCGTGAGCATGACTGTTTTCTGGGATCGAAGGGACTTGAAAAGAGCGCAATTACGCTAGCAACGTCCTTTGTAAAGGGCGCATAAAAGGACGGCTGATCGGGATCAAGTCTGCTGCCGCATTGAATAATCCGAGGATCTGCAACTCTCTCGCTAAAATGCGCATCCTGTCGGAAACGGACTCTACGAGTGCAATTATCTGGATAATCGCAAACTCGAGGAAGCCTTACCAGATTCAGATCGGGAGAAACTCCACACCCAGATGGACCAAAATCCGGATTGGACAGAGATCAAACTTTATCCAGTTCACGAGAAAGCCTATATGACGTAAAGTGATATAAGATCGTTTCTGCCTTTGAGCAGAATAGAACTTGACAGATGTTTCTGGAGGATGTCATCCAAATATACTGCCGACGCAATAGATGAAGTCGAGCGGAACAGGGTGACGACGTAACCCATAACCTTGGTACTAGCCCAAGTGCTTAAATTTAGGCCAAAAGGTATGACATGGAACTGATAAGCCTAGTCCCGACAAGCACAACGGAGAATGTCCGCAACTCGTGGGATAGGGACGTGAAATGTGCGTCGGTCATATCTAGCCAGCTTATGATGGGGTTTAAGCGACGTGCCCTTCAGACATGCGTCATGACGTATCAGGTCTAGGTTGGCAGAAGCAGTCAGCGCATTGGCCATGGAATGGTGAGCTGCCCTGTTAAGAACCCTAGCTAACCGGGCCGTCGAATCCCAAGCATGTTCATTGCCAGATTTTTCAGCGATCCTGAAAATGGCTAGGGAGGCTAGGTCTAACAGTGAAGACGTAGCGACTACATTCGAACCAGCTTGGACGTGGCATTGAACACAGTTTTGTCCACTTATAAGACAATGCCGCAGACATATGGACTGCTGCCCTATTTTATCCCGAGCCAGGACCTCAGTATTGAACGCATCGGAGTGAGTTTTGTACCATCGACCTGAAAACGACGCTGGTACTTGGCTTTCAGAAAAGAACGCCTTAGCATTTCCTGGATCCCCTATACGTGTCGACAGACGGTCATTAATTTCCTTAATTTTGTCGACTGGGGAAGGAGGCGGAAGGATAGAATCTCTTCCCCTTCATCCAGATCGACCGACGCACTAACCCTATAGTCGGTAATTGCAGCAGGAGGTGGAGGGCATTCTGAAGGGGCCTTAACACCCTAAAAATTTCCTCCACTGCGGCTTTGAAGCTGAACTCAGTCCGTTCCATAGTTGGATCTGCATACAGCTGATCTGCCTGTGATTCATCGCACTCACTATTGCATAATCTTGCTCTGGTAAAGCATCCATATCGGGGTAATGCATACCAGGTGGCATAGATGACTTGATTCCGTCATCTCTAAAAAAAAGGCATTCACTCTCCCTTGTGGATGAGTTGATAGCCTATGGACGGCCGGCAATGCCGAATGAATTGATTGGTATATGTTTGGCCTGAACGCCTGCGACGGGCCGGCTATGACCGGCACCGACCGCTCGAATGGTCGGGTTGGATCGAGAGATTCATCGCCAACATCAGAGTCATGGTAGTGATATGTAACCGGTAGTACGGATTGACAGACGGAAACATCACTAGAATCTTCGTCAATCCGATTTGTGCGGATTGCGGTATGATAAAAGTCCCCGTGCTGGTACAGCGGTACAGTCGGACGGACTGGTATATGACTAAAATCTCCATACGGTTGGACGACCGGTGCCTGTTGGGCTGGACGGCCGGAGCCGGATGGACTGTCAGTGCCGGCAAGTGTCGGCTGGAAGCTTGGCTGGACAACCGGTGCCATTTGGGTTGAACAGTCATTGCCGGATCGACGCCCGGTGCCGGTTAGTGCCGGCTGGATGACCGGTGCCATATGGCTGAACGGTCATTGCCGGATGGACGCCCGGTGCCGGTTGGTGCCGGCTAGAAGGTAATAATAATTACATAATGCTTATGTAGTGCGGCCAGCACTGTGCACCCATCTACCATTCGCTCAGAGGGAATGTTGGTTCTGGTATAGCTTGCATATCTGTACAGCATACCAGGTGACCTAGATGACGCAATTCTGTCATAATTGACACTTTCACTAAATCTCCCTTGTGGAGAAGCCGTGAACATATGGACGGCCGGCACTAACGGCTGATTGAACTGACGAATGGTCGGCCTGAAAGTCCTGTTCTGGTAAAGCTGCCATATCTGGGTAGCGCATACCAAGTGGCATAGATAACTCAATTCCGTCATCTCTGATAATGTCACTAATTCTCCCTTGTTTTAAAATCACACCGACACGTATTCGACGTGACGGGAGGTGTACACCGGCGATATAGACTGATTTGTCTGGTATATGGTCGGCCGGAATGTCGGCGAAGGTCCGGCTATGACCGGCACCTGCCTCTCGAATGGTCTGATTGGACGGAGATACATCTATAACATCTCTCTCATGGTAGTGATATGTAACCAGTAGTACAGATTGACTGACGGGTACATCACTATAACCTCCGTAAATCAAATGTACAGCCGGTGCAGGTTGATGTCGGCTGGAAGACCGGTGCCATTTGGGCTGAACGGTCGTTGCCGGATGGACGGCCGGTGCAGGTTGATGCCGGCTGGAAGGTCGGTTGCACGACCGGTACCATTTGGGCTGAACGGTCGTTGCCGGATGGACGGCCGGTGCAGGTTGATGCCGGCTGGAAGGTCGGCTGGACGACCGGTGCCATTTGGGCTGAACGGTCGTTGCCGGATGGACGGCCTGCATAGGTTGATGCCGGCTGGAAGGTCGGCTGGACGACCGGTGCCATTTGGGCTGAACGGTCGTTGCCGTATGGACGGCCGGTGCCGGTTGATGCCAGCTGGAAGGTCGACTGGACGACCGGTACCATTTGGTCTGAACGGTCGTTGCCGGGTGGACGGCCGGTGCCTGTTGATGCAGGCTGGAAGGTCGGCTGGACGACCGGTGCCATTTGGTCTGAACGGTCGTTGTCGGATGGACAGCCGGTGCCGGTTGATGCCGGCTGGAAGGTCGGCTGGACGACCGGTGCCATTTGGGCTGAACGGTCGTTGCCGGGTGGACGGCCGGTGCCTGTTGATGCAGGCTGGAAGGTCGGCTGGCCGGCCGGTGCCATTTGGGCTGAACGGCCGGTGCCTGTTGATGCCAGCTGGAAGGTCGGCTGGCCGTCCGGTGCCATTTGGGCTGAACGGACGGTGCCGGATGTATGGCTAGTGCCGGTTGGTGCCTGCTGAAGTGCCGGCTGAACTGACGGTGTCGGCTGGTCGGACGGCTGGACGGCCGGCGAAAGTGCATAATAAAATGGATCCAATTGATCCAGCCTAGACTCCATGCGTCCGGACTTACAGGCCCGAAAGCCATGCACGGACCTGCGGTGAAATTTACATCCACTGGGCAGCCTAAACCATGTCAACATAATTTCCTCCATTTCCACATTGCCAACACCCATTTTGCCATTCATGCCTTCGTTGTCGACTTTGCTACTGAAACGACAAAAGAAGAGAACAAAGCACAGATTAAAAAAATTCAGCATATTATTAATTCGATTATACTATAACCGTTATTAACGGAGTAGTCAAATTATTCCGTGCCATGTTAACTCTTAATGACCACACTAGTTATCACCGTGAGCATGTTGCAATAGGTCGTTCAAGACGAAGTCTACTGAAACGGAAAGAAGATAAACAAAGCACAAATTAACAATCAGTACGCTATTAAGTCGCTATTCCATAACCGTAACTAACGGAGGAAGCGAAATGATTAAGTGTCGTGTGAATTCGTGACTACAACACGAAATTCCGCCATTAAATAGTCGCAACTGGTCGTTCAGAGACGAAGTCTACTGAAACGAAAAGAAGATAAACAAAGCACAAATTAACAATTCAGTACGCTATTAAGTCGCTATTCCATAACCGTAACTAACGGAGGAAGCGAAATGATTAAGTGTCGCGTGAATTCGTGACTACAACACGAAGTCCGCCATTAAATAGTCGCAATTGGTCGTTCAGAGACAAAGTCTACTGAAACGGAAAGAAGATAAACAAAGCACAAATTAACAATCAGTACGCTATTAAGTCGCTATTCCATAACCGTAACTAACGGAGGAAGCGAAATGATTAAGTGTCGTGTGAATTCGTGACTACAACACGAAATTCCGCCATTAAATAGTCGCAACTGGTCGTTCAGAGACGAAGTCTACTGAAACGGAAAGAAGATAAACAAAGCACAAATTAACAATTCAGTACGCTATTAAGTCGCTATTCCATAACCGTAACTAACGGAGGAAGCGAAATGATTAAGTGTCGCGTGAATTCGTGACTACAACACGAAGTCCGCCATTAAATAGTCGCAATTGGTCGTTCAAAGACTTTTTTGAAGTCTACTGAAACGTCAAAGAAGATAAATACAGCACACATTATCAATGCAGCACGTTATTAGTCGCTAATATCGTAAACGTTACATACGGAATAAGCGAAATTATTGAGTGCTACATGTATTACATGCTTTGACCACGTTGCAACCTGGTCCGAAGTCTAGAAAAGGTGACAAAGTCACTCAAATTGGAAAATATTGTAAAATAATGTATACGACCTGTAGAGGAATGATTATCCAACACAGTAATTCCAAATTTAACTTCGGATGGTCAGAATTTACACTAAGATGGCTTGGATTCATTGGAGGTCTAATTGTACGTGTTTTCGCGTAAGCGAAGCTAAAAAACTAAAGAAGCGACACCTAACGGGCGGCAAGGGGAGGTAATGGGCAAGAGTTATTGCCCTTTATCTATATGACATAGACAGGAAAGACGAATTTTCGTCTTTTGGTAGGGCTGGATTCGCGAGGTAGCAGGCTAATATCCCTAAAGTAATGTGATTGGGGAACGTATTCAAAGGAGAAATTCACCAACTATCATCAAAGGAGACGCAGAAACATCAAGCTTTCCATTGCATGGAAAGTTATGATGTTTGTTCAGCCAAAAGACAAAATTAAAATCGACTGATCTTGATCTTAGTCGATCTATGTGAGAATTTTAGCTTTTGTTATTACCACTCTTTGTGAGAATGTAAATTATGATGGTTATGTGCCTTGTACAATCAAACGTGCGTACCTTTTTAAAAATATTACCTCAATTTGTAGGATCGCTTATATGATTGAAAATGAGTAACTCGTGAGAGGTGATTCATTGTAAATGAAACAGCTATTAAGGACTAGCTGAAATGTTACCTAGAAGAATACAATTTGGTCCAAACAACGAATAAAGCAAAATCCGCATCTAATATGTTTGGGAATAAATAAGGATTTAAGTGACGCTATGCATACTTTGCACTGTGTAAGTACTGTACATTATAGGACATGGTCTACCTGGTAAACTCAACCGGCCCACGAATTATGAAGTCTTCATTTACCTTTATTAAATTTCGTGTTGGAGAAATCAGAAAATATGCACATGCAAAATAATAACAAAATCAATCATAGTATTTTATGACAGTTTAACAATTGTTTGGTCACCGAAAGATACTTTTTTAACATGCCTATGTCTTAGGACACAGAAACAATGATTGTTTAATGTTCCAAGCTTTACAGCTGTTACAGTAGTCAACAAAAATTTAAAAGACCCCAAAACAGCAAAGTTTAGACATTGTGTTGTTGCATGTTTTTCGGTCTTTGTCTGGTACACTGTTTTGTTCAAGGTTGTGTGTGTGTGTGTGTTAATGCACAACATGTATTTTACCCCGTTATGATCTTGACAATTATGTCGGGTTATAATCATGAAAGAGAAGCACTCAACTGATGTGTGAAGCCCAATCAAAACATTGTTGAGTTCATTTCCTGTAAACTTTTATAGACAATGATATAATATTAATCTTAGTGTTACATGTACTTTAGTCAACACATCTTTCAATAACGGAAACATTACATTGGGAGACAAGTATCAATGATAGAGATAACCTGATTACTTACCATATGTCATTATATGAACTACTACTGTTCTTAATACATTTTTTTAAAAAATGGCCACTGGTCGAGTTAGAGGGGTAGCCATTTTTTAGGGGTACTTTTGAATACAAACTCATAGGTGCCAAGGGATTATGGCCATAAGAAGCTGGTGGCTTCATGTCAGGGGCACTGTTCAAGTTCTTGTCACAAATGGGCTAAATTCGAGTAGACTAGTACGAGAATTCAAACACAAAACATTAACAACACAAGCTTTATCTAGTCTACATGCATAATTTTTTAACTTTCTCAACAGCACTAGAGTTTTCCTATTTCTGATTTTACAAGTTTTATCCCCCTTTTCTAACATTTAATAACAGTTATAAATAGAACACTCAGCAATTTTATCTAGGAAAGTACATTTACATGTGCTATAAATGGAATCCTCGGCAACTGTGTCAAGGAAAATAAAATATTTGTGCTATGAAAAGAACACTAGACAACTGTGTTGGGGAAAACACATACAATATTTGTTGTGTGCTATAAATAAAACACTAAGGGACTGTTGGGGAAAGTACTGTACAATATGTGCTATAAATAGAAAACTATGCAATTGCGTAAGGGGAGAGTAATCACACGAGTGTTACACCAGAATCTTCATTTCTAGCATTCTCTCTCACATTAAAACATTGCTTGGAAATAATATGGGTAAAAAAAAAGGACAGATATTATTTTTATTTATTTATTTTATTTTGATCAATGTACCTAAAAGCATAATCCATATAGAGGTTAGCATAAGAATTCAGTGTATAAAATCATAATGATCACACCAAAGTCGTAATGGGTGGCAGTTATGGACAGGCAAAAGGAAAGATATCGATAATACTGTATGCTCTACCACACGTGTGGTGAGACCCACATGTGCAGTGAGACATTAAAATAAAGATCTAGATTGCTGGATAATTTTAGATTCGTGTTGTAAAATAAATCATTTTCCTAACCACCAATGTCTTCAAAAATTTACAAGAGCAGAAATTTGTTACAAGTTATCAAATATACTGTTGGTTCAGAAACTATTGCTAATTTATTTTTAAAAAATGCAGATCTTTCTCAGAAACACGCACATCAAAGAAAAATATGAACTTGATTTCAAAATAAAGTTTATATTAATTCTAATTAGCACTAATTGTAATGGTATCTTGCTTTTTTTCAGGTATTGACTAAGATATTAGCTTCTTACTTCCTATAACCCCAACCAGCCATTTTATAGTTGTCCCAGGACTATTACATCTTTAAAAAACTGAATGCTTGAAAACTGGACAGCACTTACAGCACCAAAGTAACACAGTCATCCATTTGACTCCATTTCACTTGGCTTTACAGCATAACTGATGCAATAAATGTGCAGGCAATTGAAAATGCGTTTTACGCCATAATAAGTAGACTGAGTGATGTCTTGTTCCATAGAACGCTTCTGTATTCAAATTATTCACATTATTGTGTCTACCTACTCAATAATAACACATCCTTGTAATTCTGAACATGAGGAAACTGATAAACTATTGCTATAATGGTAAATGTTACATCAGTGAAAAAAAATGAACACAACCTGAAGTAACTTCATCATGAGATCTTTAAAATTATTTTAAAAAATTAAATTAAACTTGACTATCTTCTTCTTTTGTACGGTATGCAATTACAATCCATCATGGCTATCTTTCTGGTGGAAATTCCTGAATCTTCAAACTCACTGCAGAACATAATCACACCTGGGAGATATTTTTTACATATCTGCTGAAACAGACAAATGATAACAGGCATTTTTACATAAAACAGTTCTCCTGAAGCACAGATCATGACATATCTACTAGATGTACCGACCATTCGTCTTTTATGATGGCACAAAATCAAGAAGCTGCCATTCTATCCATACTCAGCGGGGAAAGTCGCCGGTGTTAATGCGTGGCCTTGGCCTGTCTCCAAAAATATATCGCCCCTCATCTGTAATACTCTGGGCAAGTGCTTGCATACTAGCAGCAATCTGTTCTGGGTCAGATGGGAGTGCCTAAAATCAAACGTAAGAAATTCAAGTCACATTATGTACATAATCCATCAAAATATAAAATACTGTGTTCTTTTGTTAAGTACAATTGATGCAGATTTACTACAAACCACAAATATAAAAACCCTTTAAATGATCTTTCTGAAAGATCTCCTCTCCAATCCATAACCAGATATACTATAAAAAAAAAAATTGGCACAGAAGTTTGAAAACTGACACAATGAAACTAAAAGGATAGGTACTCGAGGAGTCATTTTGATTTGAATACGATATTGGGCCATATTATTTAATTTATTTCAACGGAGTTTTGAAATTTTATATATTCAATGACTTGAAATTTAAGGATAGTGCATTATAAATATACAGATATACACCATAGCATATTTATGGAGCTTGGATTGCCGAACCCTTGTGCTCGTATCTTCAGCTACTACTCTCTATTGCATTGGTAGTTGTTTTAAATATGCAGAAATTTGGCAAATATTTCATTTTTTTATGAACATACAAACAAAATTTAATGTTTTTCTTTTATACAATTTACAGTAGACGTATAGTCATTCAGGTATATCAAACTTATTGTTCTGTTCACTGCAGCAGAATTTCAGTTAAGATGTAGTTAATAGCATAGTTCTAAATTAAACAGGGGCAATAAATCTGTTGTAGGGTTTAACGCCATTTTTCAACACACGATAGGCTATACATCGCGGCCAGTATTATTGGTGGAGGAAGAACCCGGAAAAACCCCGGGAAAGAACCACCAACCGACGAGAAGCTACTGGCATGTTTTCTCACATAACTACATTAGCCACACATCTTAGACTCGAACCCACGCAGACAGGTGAGGTGGCAGTGATCCGTAATGAAGAGCGCTATAGACTACTCGGCCACCCAATGCAATAAATCTGTAAAGGTTTGCACGCAAACAGTGAAGGCAAACCCGATGTTTCTCCTTCCAACATGTTATCCATTCAGAAAACATTAAAAAAATAGATCAGAGGTGGAGGAGTTACATCTCCTTATCATAGGCAAGGCAAATCTCTAACTGCCTAATGTACAAGCAGGTTCAATACTCCAGAGAGATACCAGTTAGAATCTGTGCATAGTTATACCTTGACATAGCTTGTAGGGAAAGTGACTGAGTAGACTCTGAATTTGTATAATATAGGTAAAGATACAATGCATATAACCCTGATCCAGTCTTTGTAGCTCATTTTTTTATATTAAAATTGAAGGTATCATTGTATCTCCCTCCTCATTTTCATTTACTGGCAGTTCTTTATGTACAGCAGTTTCATACCTCCTCTTCTTCCAGTGCTTGTTGCCGGGTTTTCCAAGTGGGAACAGATATTGGTACAGAGGATGAGTAAACTGGATAACTGTGCGGTGGCTTCCTGCTGCCACCAGGATGACCTATTCCAATGCTTCCTATGAAGGTATCTGAAATGGGAAACTGGACAGGGTGATAAACAGGGACAACACTTTAACCGTGTAACACAGATACTGAAAATTAACATTTCTATCACTGCGAGGATGCAGTTTATTCATGTTCCATGAAGATCCAATTCTATGTAATTAACACTACGTTGCCGTACACAGACTGGGCCAACAGAAAATTAGTAAATAATCTAGATGGGTGTAGTATAGGCAATGTTTAGTCCCATCTGTTTACCAATAATACCATGTGCAGAAATGTGATGTTCTTCTGGATAGCACAAGACTTTATCTGCATATCAAATTATCCTCAACAGACAAAGTAAAACAAATTTTTTTTACTTTTGCTACACAATAATTTTTTTATGGCTATGCATGCAACAGTGTCTATGAATTTGTGTTACATGTACATGAAAAAGAGATAACTATTCAATGAAATATGAAAAGTATATAGTCACTTTTCCATATATGTACCTTCTGATTATAGTGCATTCCAATGTTAAGTACATCCATCAAATTTTACAACTAAATACTATAGTGTCTTGAGTGCTATGACCTAATTTTACCAACAGTTAGTACACATGGTAGTATTTGGTGTACTCCTCTCTTTACAATATGTTGTATTAGTCAAATTATTTTTGTTAATGAAACTGACAGTCCAATATTGTTGGGTACACTATTCCATATACAACAAGTATGGTGGGTACTCCATTTTTATGTTGTGTACAATCTATCTTGTATGAACCTATGACAGACAGTCCAAGAAGAATGTACTCCTTTGCTTCAAGGAATAAAATAAAATTGCCCAAAAATAAACGTAGCTAGTAAATACATTTTAATAAATAGGGCACTCTGTAGCATCCTTAAATCATGCTGAGGCTAATGAACATACGCTCAGAGAAATTTCATCTTTTTTCGTCAATACGCCATCAAAGGGAAGAAACTCTTACACATTACCTCCATTTACCATCGTTAAGGTGATCCTAGCTGCTAGAGTTGCTTGGACCTTGCTGAGATTATCATGGGAAGATCTAACACTAGACTGAGCAGAAAATTCGCCCAACATTTGTCCCAGCTGACAGGTACCACCTAAATCTCCACTTTTTTGTCCCTTCAAATTTGGTATTATCCAGAGCACCATACCAGAAGGTAGGTAGGCACAGCCTCAAAACCCCTCTCAACTGAATGATAGCATATCTACAGTCTGTTTCTGGGTCCAGGAGAGGCAAAGGTGGTTAGTTGTGATTCCACCTTTTTAAACTTGCCATGTTCCCAGGTATTGTTGTGGGGTTTTGCAACTCAAAAGTGTTTTGATGTCTCAAAATGGTCAGTTTATGTTAACAAAAAATTATGTCTAATTGAGAAGAAATTATCTTTTTATAGTCTATAAGAAATTCAAATCTAATAAAAACAATTAACTTGTCTGTTGTTTTTTTCTTCTTCTAAAAGCATTTAATACACTTAGAAATATATAGTTGGTTGACTTGGCACTCACATAATCACAACCACAGTCATTACGTAAAAACATAACACAGTTTCTGTCTTTAAAATTCATTGAGTGGCACAATATATGCTTAATATAATGCTTGATAGTCTTTGCTGCTTTTAATAGTTCAAAGGGGGTTTGAAGATAGTACAAGTGTCATTATTGTTTCCTGTCTGCACCAACTAGAGATTGAATGGTACTGTTGTTCAATCTTCCCAATTCTATTCTCTGAGCAAATCCTGGTCTGAATGGAGTTGTTTATAACAATAGCTTTGTCAGATCTGACACAGTATGTTTGTCTTTATAGAAAAATGAATATTTATCACATTTAGGACTGACTATTTTATTGTTGGAAGGGGAAGAACATAATATTTTCAAGTTTAATGTGGGCCTTACAGGTAATACAGCAGTAATAAATACCTCTGTACAGTATATGTCTTAATGCTTTATCAAGCAATCAGCTGTGCAAACATGAGCACGTTTATTACTATCTTTCCAATTAATCTATTTCATGGCTAAAATCATCCTGACAAGCTTAGTCAATTAATACTATTTTCACCAACATAACAAATAACTATACAAAGAACTAATTCAGTATGTACAAAGAATTAAATGTTCACCCTTGCTGTTATGCTTGAAATAGTAAAATTCTGTCAAAATGAAGTTTTGAATTTTAATTTTGTTGAGCTTTGCTGATAGTGTATTGCTTCCAGAATGATACTCTTTAGAAATGAATCAAACCTGAACTCTATTCCGACAAATCACGTTTTGCATTTTATATATGGAGTAAAATCCGACTTCAAAGAAACAATGCTGCTAATCAATGAAGTGAGGTGTAAATTATAATGTTTTCAGGTCATCTCTTCTGATGAAATGGGTTGTTCTACTTCACCAATTTATATTAGCTAAATGGACTCCCCCACAGCAGAATTTCAAAAGACAAATCACCCTAGCTATTGTTATCTAATTAAGTAATCTCTGAAAAGTCTCCGACAAGTTCTGAGCAGGACTGTTTACTATTCATGCTTCAGATTAAGTACATATCCTGTGTTGGTCAAGAAATAGTTTGGTTTAAAAAAAAAATTGGGGATAAGATTCCTGAAAATATCGTTTTTTTAAAACATTACTTTGTAGGGTTGGTATCCAACATCATGTTTTTCATGTGACATGGTGTGTTATGGCAGATATGCCTTCTATTTGTTAATATAGTACAAAGGAAAGACGAAATGTTTTGGAGGGCTGTATTCGTGAGGTAACAGTTAATCTCTAATGTAAACATGAGTGGAGAATGTATTCATGGAATAGAGACAGAGATTGAGTGATCCATATGTGGCCCTATCTGGTTTTAACTGTTCAGTTATAATCAGTGTCAGGTTCGTTTGATTAGGATTTTTAACGCAGCTTAAAAAAATTTCAGTCATATCTCTACGATGTCTGCATTGAGGCAGTTTATAATGATGTCTAGCACTGGGCATCATGCCACAGACAATGTAGCATGATGTCCCACCCAGTCACATTATCTTAACACCAGGCTGACCAGTCCTAACATTAACCACTTAAAGCTTAGCGTCAAGCAAGGCAGCTGTTAGTATCATTTTTGTAAGTCTTTGGAATGACTCAGCTGGGGACTGAACCCATGACCTCACGCTTCTGCGGCTGATGCTCTAACCACTAGGCAACCGGAGCGATTTCAGTGAAAGGTAGATACACTATACCTGTAAATCTGGAATATTATATCTCATGTTCAATATTCAACTTAGTAGTTAAATCTATTATCATTTTTTTTTTTTTACATACCTTCATCTTCAACTTGCTCCTCCTCCTCTTCTTCCTCTTCACTAAACACTCCAGTCTGGCAGGTACCTCCAGAGTCTTCAAAGTCATCCAATGTGAACACAGCTAAAACAATAACATAGTACACTGTTTATCCACATATCTATACAGTCATTCCAGATATTTGTCACTTAAACGTAAAATTTGCAATGATAATATCTCTTCTTTTCCTTGAGACTCCTGTAAACAAGATAATGAACCATACCCATATGATCTACTCTACTTCACAAATTTTAATGTACGACTCTATGGAAAATGAAAACACTACTGGTGACATGTTATAAATTAAAAAAGTTATTAACTAAAAAGTCACCCGCTTCTCAAATCTGGGAATTCCTTAAATCAGAATACATCTACATCACATCTTTTTAATGAAATTAAAAGGCATTTACAAATCAAAGTATGAATAACATGTTTATAACAAATTAATAATTTAATTGATTTATTGCCCCAAAATCTAGTAGCAAAATCCAGCATTTACCAGTCGCTTCTGGAAGGAAGTTAGAAATACAATAGTTCACCATACTTAAAAGAAACCTGCAACACCATTATAAAGCACAATGTAAATATTGGTATACTACTATAGGTAATGGTGCTACGCGGATGCATTCTGAATATTTTGAAAATTTGAACATTATGATACATCAATTTGTTTGATTATGGCTGTTCAGTGGAAACCCTTCCCAATAACAGAGCAGACTGCATAGTTCAAGATTTTCCTTTCAAATAATGTCTATAAAATACAAACTCCATGTAAATGATATAGCACAAATATTAACTCACAAGGATGCCAACACAAAATCATGAAAGTCTGTAATCATCAGCTGATGCATCTGTAGTTTGGGACCAAATTCTCTGATTTTCACAAAATACAAATTGTCCAATTCAAAAATAAAGTTCAATACGAAATTGTGATCACTAGAATCCCTCGGTAAATAAAAAATATAACATTTCACTTCAAAATGATGGTCGATTTCCTATATTGCAATCTGATATTCATCTTTACTCAGTATTTCTGTATCATCTGAACTCGGTATTTCTGTAATTACTTTCACACATTAAATGGAAATAAATGGAATATTATGCTGCACATTAAAGTCAGTAAAAAATCATCCAGACAGTATCAATGTGTAATAATGTCTTGCTAGTACCTATGGCGCTCATCAGTGTTTATTGTTTTAGTAGGAGCTGTTGTTTCATAGTATGCTTTGATGATGCGTGTTATTTGCAACTGTGACTAGCATTAATGTCAAGTCATATCTGGCAATATCAATGAATCACTTCTTGGTGATACTATAATATGTGGCTACTATTTTAATGTCTGGTTCTGAAGTTTTGAAGGGCTTGTTTTGCCCAAGCCTGACTACTCCTACACAACTATGTGACTCATTTACTGTGTTTATCTCATCTAAGACTGGATTTTTCTTAACACCATAATAAATGTTGCTAGTAATGATATGTAATTTATGAACAGAGGAAAACTACAGCAAAGAAGGTTTGACAATGCAAAAGTCCAGTCGCATGCCTGATTGTCATGTCCTCACCTTCAGATTCTTGTGGCAGAGACTTCACCCTGGACACAGTCATTTTCTGCAGTAAAATAAAGGCATATGATACATTTTTTCATGAATGAATAAACCACTGTGTCCTACTGAATACTTCTCTGTTTGAAACTAGAAATGTATCTACATATCAGATGCTTATGACCATGTGGTGTATTTAAAAAGCAATGTCTGAGTCAATATGAGAGGGGTGGGGCAGCTTCAACTCACAAAATTTAGCCAAACGTTAATAAATCAAGCATAACTATATGCTTTTGTATGCCTCAAGACTAAATTTGCTTTTAATCCATCAAAAGTCACTGAAAGAAAAGTGAAGGGTAGAACAGGGGGCATAACTCTGAAAAATGTTTCTAGAGGAAGTTCAACCTAACTGCTCTTTGGTGGAACTCTACAGTTCATAATTTGCATAGGGTTAAACTTTTAAAGCAAAAGAATTTCTCCGCGTTTTTTCACTGGTTATAATGGCTATTTAAAAAAAGACATTGTATATCTTAGGTTTTATTCAATGAAACTGTAATTCCCTTACTCCAGTTCTGCACCTTTCCAAAATCTATTAGCTCCACTTAGTCATTTTTCACTGAACATCAGGGATAAATTGTATAAAGAAAAGCAGATATCTTTTTTAAAGTTATACATTTGGTAATTTATTAATTGCACTTTCAGAAGCTGGTATTGTCTAGTCTGGCAAAATTAATTTTCACTATTTTAATAGCTGCTAAGGATAGTGCACTTTAGACTTAATTCAGGCAGACTTTTTTAGCACAATGGAGCAGTCATTTTAGTTAACAGTGTGCTCAGATTATATACAATTTCCAAAGAAATGTTAGCAACATTAAAGTACCACAGAGGTACACCAACATTCTCTCCAGTGTGCATGTTTTAAATGCAAACAACTTCACCTTATGTACACCACTCTGTCAAAAGTATATAATAATTGGTGAGTGCCCTCATTTTTTATATACAAAAGTCTCATACCAAATTTGATTTCAATCAATCAAGTCCTTCAAACACAAGCTTTTTCAGCTGACAGTATCAAAGGCATTTGTGAAGACGATGTTGATGGAGTTAAGGTCAGTGTTTTGCTCTTGACATTTCTCTTGTAACTGCATGGTAGGTTTGAAGGAGGCAGTGTTTCTCATCCAGCAACTGCTTGATCTTGTCTCAGTTCTCATCAAACCAGTCTTGATGCTTTCTGGTTGAGTCCTAGGATTTCTGAAGCTGTGCTGTATACCAGCTCTCTGAATGCCGCCCAGTTGGTCTCCATATCCTGATTGTAGAGAGGAGAGGATTTCTGACTTTCCAAGGCATCCACAAGAGACTGATTGGTACTGGTGCATTTCAGCTAGGAGCCTTATTTCCCTGTGGATGTCTTTTGGGATGAATGAGGATGTTGAGCATGACCTCTAATAGATGTCACGTGATGCTGCCCTTATGTCTTCATATTTGGAGGATTCTGTTATTTTTGTTTAGTTTATTTTTTGCATTTTTCTAATCCATCTGTGAAATTATTTGAAAGGAGATATTTTTACTCTCATATATACATCATCTAAAATAAAATATACTTTTTAGCACCAAATACCTTTAGACAGGTTCTGTGCTAGATCTGAATTAGAACAACGATTCTGCACGTAAAGATTAAATTAAGAAACCAGTCGGTTCTCTCCTCACTAAGCCATACAGCTGCTATGAAAGGAATACAAGGTTGAAAGTAGAATCAGTATGTTTCTTGGTAACAGGATCATTGCTATAAATAGAACATAATACTGTAGGGAAAGTGCATGCAAGTGCAAGGACAAGCAAACTCTTATATTGTAGTACCGTTGAAGCAGTATTTTCTAAAATACAGTCTGTGGGATTCATGGAATATTAATAAAAACGATAAAACAAATAATGGATTTTTGTTGGAATGTGGCTATATCAAAAAAGTGTAATATAGTGAAGAAAAAAAAGCATAATTATTACGCCAAAAGCGTAATGGTTGACATATATGCTAAGATATACAAGGTCTTTTATTATTAAAGTATAACCAGTCTGTAAACAGCAGGGAAATTTTTTCTCTTTAAATTCTAACCTTATGCAGAATATGAAAATGTAGAGTGCCACCATTAGTAGTTTTATTTAAATTAAGTCCTTCGAAAAAATTTCTTGAATGGAAACAAAATCAAAGGCTATATTGCAAGCCACAACTCTAATAAATATGCCAGAAAATAACAAAAAGAAACCCGACCATAAGCTTCCTAATATAAAGCATAAGAGCAAATTTAATTTTCTCTTATGCGGTCATTCAAAAATTATTTAGCACACACATAATTTCGTATTGACATGATGTGATAGGACAGGATGTGAGGATACAAGACAAACATAGAAATTTAACACAAAATGCCCCCTAGATAAATATGACAGAAGGGAGAAACGAGCCTAAAAAGGTGACTTGTACAAAAAGAATTCTAATTATAAAGCAAACCATAGTGATGGGAATCAAGTCAGAAAATCATAATCAATAATCGGTTCCCCTTAGGCAACTGATCATAGATTATAATTGGTTACTAAGAGCAAATTTAAATTTTTGTTACACAGTTATATCAGATCAAGAGTTCAATATGTACAGGAGTAATCTCTTTTAATGACATGTATACTTTAACCCTGACAATATTATTATACTGTTTGTTACTTTTGTTCTACAACTTTGTTAAATGAACGCAACTTTTTATGGCTGATCAGTCATATGTAACTGAAATACTGCTATAATCCCCAAAATTCTTTTGTTCATATGTGATGTGTCTATAATTTAAAGTATAGAAGGACATGATTTTGTTGTTTGTCATTGTTTATAAATACTACAAAAGATGTTGCAATTTAACTGAAACAAATTAACAAAACGTGTTTAAATTTATTAACTCAACAATTTAATAACTTGACCATGCAATAATGACTATATGTTCTTAATAATGAATCGTAAGGTTTTTTTTATTTGTAGTTGACAAGGGATTAATAAATTTCAGGTCAATTTTAGTGGCTGGGAGTTTTACTAACCTTTGTGCTTTGCATACACCTAAAAAGTAGTCTCCCTTTACACACAATCAATTATGGAATTCACAATCGATTATCTTATTGGTTTGCTCAACTAACTGATGATCGATTATAATCGATAATCGGAATAACACTAGCAAACAATATTCTGATCTTGCTAAGTAACAGATAATGCATGCTATAGTGTGATCCACAGTGCAGTAAAACTGCATGGGAATATCAAAACACGATTTCTATTTACTATATTCATCAAACTACGTTTTTCATAATTCTCTGGTACTAAAGAAGAATCCTATGTAAAAGCTGTTTTAAGCCCCATACAAGATTGCGTTATTAGAATAACCAGTTACATTTTGAGTTAGTGTAGGATAAGTGGGTGTGTCACTCTTCATATTATTGGGATGACCAATGGATTTTAAAATCTATGCCTTCCCAACCTAAAAATAAACAAGCGATACTAAACAAAACAATGGCAAAACCAGGTGTCTCCACAATTTAACATGCACTAACAGGAGGTACAAAGCAACAGTTTATTGTAAGAATGAAGATTGGAGAAAAATACAGGATTTTAAAAAAAAATGTCTAAGTTATTGCAGATATACTGTTAAAACTGCGATAACAAGGTTCATTACCTTCTTTGGTGCGACTGTTTTTTCTGGGATCTTTTTGTCAACATCTGCAAAACATTAAATTTTCAAATTAACCAACATCAATCAGACTCAAAATGTGAAAATACTTGTCACTGCCTACATTTTTTTAATGGCCTGGACTATAGGAACAATTTTAAACAGTTTTCATTTTTTTGTATATGATTTAATTTATCTATTTGTGTTATTTGTTAAAAATATATGAATGAAGAACATCTTAATACTGAAACTGAAACATGCAGATATGGCCTTTTTACAAAAAATTTAATTTACTGTCAAGTAACTGTACAAAAAAGTTGTGTTTGGTTCAATAGCTTCCTTGATGATTCAGTGTTTGCTGGGGGATGTAGAAAAGCCAAATGCACCTTCACGCTGAGATGACTCAAACAAGCAACTATTTTCACCTCAGATGCTTCTTGCAATGTTGTTCCCAATGTGCATACATCTTTAATTATTTAAAAAATTGTAGTTTACACCTAACATGAACTTTGTATTTTCAAAGAGTTTACTGTGTCTTGGCTTTGGAACTAACTTTGCATTTTGTATCCCTTTTATGGGATGACTACTACACTTTCATGGCAATGTATGGCCAGGATCGTTCCAATGTGCTGTTGAATTCTATACATACATGTATCATTAGTAGATACAGAGGGTATCTGATGAAATAAAAACTATTCAACATGTAATGATGAATATCAAGACGGGACACAGGATTTCAACTGCACGTATAAACTACTGGGTCAAATAATACGAGTCAATGGGTGTGTTAACAAGCTGCTTCCAGTGAAACTGGATGAAGAGCCACACTGAAATATTTAAAATTGAAATTAACCTTTAAAACCTGCTGAGAACTGGCTTAAACACTGCCAAGAATCTGTATAAATGGAAATATACAAAAAGTGCTTAGTTGGTGAAATTACTCTACAGTATGGCATAAATTATAGCATATAATAATTTAATATAAAATGGCCAGTCAGGTTTATTGATAAGGGTGGATAGGAACAAGAGTTTGTAAACAATTCTATTGATTCATATGATACACATATACAATCAAACTAAACCTAAAACGAAACCAATCCTGCTGAACAGATCTAGGAAGAAGGCGTGTAACAGAAATGCCAACCTTTGTGATGAGTCACAACTGTAACCTCATTGTCACTAGATTCTGCATTTGTCATTGGTGTTGTTGACAGTAGCAAACTGCAAGAAAGAACTAAACCAATTATCAGTGGAAAAAAAGCTAATACAAAGTTACTGTCTGCTCTGTACATTTTCCTAAAGGCTGTCCGGATGTAAAGCGAGTGAAATATTGTTCATGTCAACAATACTAAGTGTTTCTTAGGCTTAAAGGAGATTATGACATAGTATTTTATGGCACCTAGGCACAAATGCAGATATGAAGTACAAACATAGTGAATTTTGAAAATAATAAAATTTAACTGCACATTTTTTTTTGAAAATTAAGCATTTTCAACAAATATATAATTAAATACATCAAGAAAAATACAAAACAAAAAGGCATGAAAATTCTGTAAAACATATAAAATAAGAGATAAATTTGCATATGGAACAGATGAGATCAGGCTTTGGAGACGAGTGATGGCTCATTTCAGTAAACATATAGGGATTTGAAGAGGAAGTTCTAAATGCACTCAAAGTCTCAGACCCAAATTTTGTATCGAATCAAGCATCTGCAGGTAAGATTTACAAACCGATCCATACACAACTGAGCTGTAGTAAAATTCTGATCTTGTTGTCATTCTACATATATAATAGAAACAACACATCCTGATCTGATCCCCAATCTGTTTTTGCCATGATTTGTATTGCTTTCAACATTTGTAACTGAGGTATATAATATAAGGAACAAATGTTCCTTTACTTTTCAAAATAATACCTAAAAAGGTATTCTCCTCCACAACACAAATAAAACATGGACCAAGATGAGAGTCTGGGATCATCATGAATATGACGTAATGCATAGTTAAGTTTTTTTATTTTGGAACATTTGAGCCCATTTTTTTTCTACCAATTTCTGAACATTGTTGATGCACATCTGAAGTTGACATTCAATAAAATGTCTAAGTCTTTTCTAAAACAAATCATAAAGTTGTGAACATATAACACACAGTCTATTCCTGGATTAAGGCATTTCACTATGCTGTTCATTTTGATATTGAACAGGGCGACTGATAATATAATGCCATTAGGTACACCCATCTCCTGAAGATAGCTTTCAAATATTGTCCTGCCTACCTTAACTCATACGTTTCTATCTTTTAAAAAATTTAAATTAAAAAAAAGGTAGTCATGCAGCCCCTTTAGTCAAAGACTAATTTAGGCACACAGCTATTGGATTATGCTCTTCTATTATTTAAAGACTAATTTAGACACACAGCTATTGGATTATGCTCTTCTATTATTTAAAGACTAATTTAGACACACAGCTATTGGATTATGCTCTTCTATTATTTAAAGACTAATTTAGGCACACAGCTATTGGATTATGCTCTTCAGGCAGAGGACTTATTTCATGAATATTTGCCTTTAATTCCAAGAAACTCCATTGTACCATGTGTCAGACATATTTATGAAGGTAACAGAAGGGATATTTAGGATGTTTAAAAAACAACTGGGTAAACAGAATAACACCAGTTGTACCTGATCATTTTCTTTTTCTCTTCCCTCACTTTGGCTTGCAGGTCAGAAAAAGATCCACGCTCACTTTCTTCAAAACTTCTGCAATGACAAATTTATCAATGTAGTCATGGATCTTGAATTATCTGCTACAAAGCCCTTAAAGTAAAACTTAACAAGGGTGTGACAAATGAATGGATGGATTGGTGGGTGGACTGAATGGAATAGACAAAGGTAACACCATATTCCACTTTCACATTCCTGGCCATCCAGATGATAACTGACATGAGATGTATATGAAATGATGACCAGGGGATTCATAGAAACTAAAGTAATGCCAAGAACATTTAACATTTACTACTCTTGATGCTGTTTAATTATCCATCAATTTACATGTTACCTAGTAAGTAAACCTTACATGTGTTTTCTTAAGATTTTACAGGTAAGACAAAATCTTTTCAGTGCTACACCTTTAACACAGGACTGCAAATTTCCTGGAAATTTTAGCAAAGTTACATACGATTAAGCATTATTGTGGTTTAGTTCTCCACAGGTCTATCAACGGTATCCATATAGATTTCATACAGCTAAGATCTTCTCATCTATGAAATTAATACTTGACAATTTTGTTTAAAAATTGATTTTCAGCTACTTTCTATTACTACTGTCATGTAAAACAAAACCCACTGAATACTACTATGATTTTAGTGATAAGACAAAACAATTAAAGACACTGTCTTCCTCCTATAATCTGAGTGTCAAGACAAACCTAACAAACTGTGTTTTCTTGCTATGATTTGAGTGCAGGGATAAACCCATTAATGACGGTCTTCCTGCAATGACTTGAGTGGTAAGCCAACATCCATCAAATACAGTGTCTTCATGCTATGATTTTAGTGGTAAGACCACTCATTAAAGCCAGTCTTTCTCTTTTGATTTGAGTGGCATATCAAAATCCATTAAATACAGTATCTTCCTGCTATGATTTAAGGCCAAGACAAAAGCCCATTAAAGGTGTTATATACTATAAGTTAAGTCATATTTACGTTTATCAATTTCTGTTGTTTTAGGAAAATAATGATTTAACTGACATTACAATTTATTGATTTGGGGAGGATTTCCTTTTCGTACTAAAATGTGACAGTCTATTGGATCTTTAATTATCCAATTTATAACAACCACAAAATCAATAAAACTTGGTACCCCATGAAAAACAATATAAACACTGTATAAAGTTTAACTATTCATTTCCAGAAACCCCATGGGAAGGATTGAACCCCGACAATACTCTTCATAATGTTGCAACATGGACAAATAATGTACCAGGTAAGTGAAATTCTAAAGAGTACTTCAGGAGGACATAGATTTATTGAGACATGAACAAACATGTTAGAGAGCAATGGTATCACAATATCGATGTTTCACTATTTTTTTAAAGCCTGGGCAAGTGAAACACAATGTTACCTCTAATATCTTTAGACATTGCTGTTTATTGTATGGCAAAGTGTATCAGTGTGGCAAGTTAAGCTCATAGCACAAGTGTAATGAAATAAAGTGTTGAATAGCATTAATTTAGACAAACCTGTACTAAATCAAAAAGACTAGTAAAATCAAATTGCTTTAGTACCTGAGTTTATCCTCCAACTTTGCTTCCTCAGACATAAGGAAAGCCGTCACCATTTGCTGAATATTATTCAAGCTGGATTGCAGAGATTCATAGCTTGGGGCACGAGAATCTGAAGGACAAGATAAAGCATTTCTTGAAGATTTATCTAAATAAACTTAAAAATGAATCAATCCGCCATTGTTAAATTAAATTGCAGCATAGTTTATCAAAATATTATTTTATTTCAAAATGACCGACTCTTGCTAGGAGAACAAATCCCCTACCAAAACATTGGAAAAAAATTAATTTTCTTGCTCCTTGATGGATTGCCCATATTCAGTGAAATGAAGAAAAAAAACCCGATTTGGTGGAATATACATTGTAATAAAATCATTCTTTTACTCACCAAGTTTGCCCCGATTTGGTGGAATATACATCATAATATCATTCTCTTGCTCACTGATAGCTTTCACTGATTTGATGAAATATACATGGTAATAAAATCATTCTTTTACTCGCCAAGTTTGCCCTGATTTGGTGAAATTAACTCTGCAATTCTCTTCTGTCTTGAGAAAGTACAATTGTAAATCTAGAACTTACAACAATGACGAAAATCACTGTCTAATACAGCCCTCCAGCATTATAATATCTTAGCTTGGTTCAATAACTGCAGATGATAATTATGTATGATACAACGCAAAAATTCATGAATTAATAAATGTATGTGTTCCACTGTAAGGAGGAAGGGAAAAAACATTACCTTTATTTTTTAAAATATAAAATATGTCTTTATTTTTCTGACCAAATACTATATTTTTGTATTAAGATCTGCCAAACATGCTTACATCCTTGACAGGACAAACCTGGCAATTTGTTGGTAAACAACATCTCCTGCCCTCCTCGCAAAATAATTCTAAATGTGGCAGAATAGTCTGCTGACACGGCGAGTCTCTCGATTACATGAGGATTGTACTGAAAAGAAAGTAGGGACATAAGAAGTGACCAAAAAATACTACTTGTGTATTTGTGACAATAATTGTAAATAATAATTCCATCCCTTGCTTCACAGAACATGACCCAAGGTACTGATATTAGTGAAACATGAAAAGCTGATCACAGTGACATATTTGTGATCTTTAGAAGTAGTAATAGAGTACCATTGATACTAAAAGGAAATAATGATTTCTGCATTAATCATCACTCACAAAATTGACCATTCTTGCCTATGTCCTTCAAGTGTATCTATTTCATATTTGATTTTTATTTTTCTGTTGATCAAGAATAATGGTACTGATGTTTTTAATTTGCTCCCAAGAGTAATTGGAGCACAGCAAATCTCACACCCTGCTCTGGCCTAGTACATGAAAATTGATGATATGCATGGACATCACGCCTCAAGTCAAGCATCAATAATGAATGTCACCTAACAACAAAGTGAGTAGTAAACTGGGAGTTGGGGAGTGGCAATCCCTCACTACAACCCTAATCTTGCTTCCCCTCCAACATCTAATAGTGTACAATGAGTACAACTGAGTGCTCAAACTCAGTGCTGGCAATAAAAATCTGGCAAACAGCACATTTCTCTTGTAGCCTCTTTACAGATGTAACAACAAAATTAAAGCATTCAAAAAACTGATGGCTTAAAGATTTGGGCAGTATGATACATTACACAGGATCAAAGGGATGAACATAAACTGCAAGATTCTGAATTCTATCTTACCCTTTTATGATCCAAGACAAAAAGCAAATTTCCTCTAAAGGCATCTAATCTAAAATGTTTCAAGACTTCCCTCTCTTCATCTGTTAGCAAAGAATTAATATATTCATATTTTGATTGAAAATGTTATACAATATCTTATAGGCATTTTCTAATTAAATGATTCTGCAGTGAGTAATACACAGATGCAGTGAAACCATTTAAAGGGAGGTAACTGCTCAGAGCTAACCACTTTTAAGTTCCGTCTCCAAACAGTTTGCCTAGCTTTTGATGGCCAAATGGTAAACACAGCCAAATATAAAATGTGCCTTACTATTAGAAACACGAACTATTATAATAGCCTACATGTATTACTGCAAGACATGCTTGTGTTTACAGCCAAATATAAAATGCGCCTAACTATTAGAAACATGAACTAATATAATAGCTTACATTTATTACTGCAAGACATGCATGTGTTTATTTATGCAAGCTTCAAAGCCAGTCTCAATATTTGTTTTGTTTTGAAATCAAAGCAATATGGATACATTTCTTGCATGACTGTCATTAATATTCATTTCATTGATTTTTGTGTGGTGGTGGTGGTTTTTCTTAAAGCTATTGTTGGTTCATATAGACTACCAGGATTTTGACTGCAATTAAAAACAGTGAAAATACAAGCTGGTGGTTGGCATGCTTGATTATTTGTTCAACACCTAAATTGACTTCAAAATATATCCATTTTGGGTTGCATGATAACTTATCAATGTGTTAATATCACTAATTAGTAGTTCACTTTTTCTTTAAGTTACTGACTGCTCTGAATATGATCACTATCCCTGACAAGTGATCTACTTCGTAAATGTTGAAAGACTGCACACTTAACACGTTCTGAACACTCACATTAACAAAATCGGTAAACACTGTGTGACAGTATTCAATGTAAAATTTGATGTAAAAGTAAATTTTATGGTAGCAATGTATAAAATATCCACTCTAATTTCTTTAAAAATATATAACTTGTGAGCTTCTTGTAGAGATTAAGCTCAGAAAGTTCTAAATGATTTGCATCACAATTATAATGCTTCTTTATTATTATTACTTTTATTATTGTTATTGTTTTTTTTAAATTTTTTTATTTTTAAAAAGAATTACATTTACTTCTATGTATCCAGTTTTGGAACTCAAAGCGATATTTTTTAGATAGTACTTTTTGAAAAATAATTACTTACTTGCAACAAGTAATAATTATTTATTATCCTGGGTGTTTTCCATATTTAAATTGCATTAACTGCATTCATTTTGAAAGTATTTTGTAACCAAACAGTAGACTTTTAAAGTACTTGTTACAAGAACTTAGCTATATTATCAGAGTGAATGCTATCTTAATTTTAGGAAGATACAAGCATCTTTTTGATGCACTGTTATGGCAAACATGATCAATTTTTTTTAAATCCAAAAAGAGATTTTGGTATGTTGCAAACAGACCATTTCTAAATTGTAAATTCAATTCATTATATGACTTCCATCATACATTTTATATATTTAACTCAAAACCTCACAATACAATTCCAGTATTAATTTCAAAAGAAGTATTAATGTCCAAGTCATTGTGAGCATTATATTGACTATCATAAAATGATCAATTCAATGCAATAACTGTTTAATTCAACGCCTAATAAAAATAGATCAAGAATTTTCTAAAGAACCTAGAATGTCAGTCATTGTGAGAAGAATATTGGCACTCAATGACTCGACATGCTCAATACTGCTTTAATTTGAACAATTTCTTAACATAATTTATCAAGTCTGCAATTGCTTGTCAGATATTCTGTGAACTTGCCTTCATATAAGGTAAAAAAAAAAAACCTGTCCACAAACTTACAAAATGTGTTGATAGAAATCCAGCCAAGGTTACGAATCCTCCAAAGAGATCTTGATAAATCACCACTTATCTACAGCTGAATGGTTAGAAATCATAAAGATATTGCAGGATTCAATGATGCCATGCTAGATAGTATAACTTGTGCAGCAAGAACCTAAAACTGGTGCTACCAAGTGGTGGTAAGGGGAGACAATAGTCAAGAGCTTTTTTCTTGGCCTATATTTATAATTATACAAATGATACAATTTTTATCTTTCTGGAATTGCTGGATTTGTAAGGTAGTGAAGTTTATATTTCCTAATGTTAGTGTGATTAAGTAATGTTTTTTTTAAAAGGAAAACCCTGCCTGATCTGGACACATTAATGCTGGTAATTTTAGGCCCTTTCTTATTTTATTCAACCAGTTTTTCTAGCATCGGTCTAGTTGATCGTTCACATTTTAACTGTGTAATGCTGGCAAAAAATATATTTTAATATTAATATACACGTGGGGATAACATAATATGTATTCATTAGTACAAGTGACCACAAAGCAGCATGACTTTTTGTAACTAATTGATTAAAATATGAACAATGTGAATGTTTAGAGAAGGTTGAGGTTTTATTTTGTCTATTTAATGCCATTTTCCAGCACATAATCAATTAAACATCATTCAAATTAATGCCAGTGCACACATACATATATATAAAAATGTTGCGGTTTGATATGTGAAGATACCTCCAGAGAACTGCTGATGATAATCTTGCCACTTTTACTACTTGTAGCATAGGAATCCAACCTACAGTTCAAACATCGATACAGTGTGTAGTCTCCAATTTTTCTTTTATGAACAAGAAAACTGTGTTCCTAAAAGAGCAATAAAAAATAAAAATAAATGCATATATTTTGTGTGCATTACTCTAAGCTTACAAAGTCTTGAAATGGGTAAATTTAGCAGCTGCCCTTTTTGGGGGCATTTATTCTGGATTTCATATACATCTATCATCTCGCTACTTTTCATTTACAATCTCAGAAAGGCATTATGATTTTGTCACTTCCACTCTTCATTTTTATTCATTTCATTTCAACAGAATATCATTTAATATACTTGTGATTTCCATTTTCAATAGTATTTAATGGCTAAAAATTACGTACATTGTCCTATTATAAGTGGAGTTCAATAAAACAAAATACATAAAATTCTAAGAGTGCAACTACAAACGGAATAAACATTAAAATAAAGTTGTCAAATAATTTTAGCAATTATATTTCTTATCATTTCATACAATTACCGTTTTTTCAGAAACCAGTGCTGAGTTGTCAGCACACTTCTATGCTTGAACGATCATCAGTGTAAGAATCATGTTTCCAAATTATCGTATATTAGGGCCGTCAGTTTTACTTCCACATATCAATCATCTTTCTGCCATAAAAGTCAATGTCCAAAATCATTCTGTTTCAGTAACATTTACTCTGTAATTTGTTGGCATTCATTATGCATCAATATTTTTTTCACTGGTTAAATTATCCATTACAGGGACTTCATTCATTTCAAAATTCCAGTGAAGCCATCAATCAAAATACTAGGTTCTTAATTAGATATTGCATTTATTCTATGAAGAAAAAAAAACATTGTTTCATGATGAGCCAATACTTGGTGATCAACTAATGCTGGATAATGACCTGCCAAATTTTGACTATCTTTGAAAATGAGCTAACCTTACATTTTGAAGAAATTCATTAGGCTAGTCTTCTGGTCTTTTCATGTGAATATATTGTAGTTGGTCCTACTGATAAGTTATTTAACACAATGAATGCAATAAATGCTTGCTCTATACTGACCACTGTGACTCCCTGTGTATCCAGATCCACCTCTGCTGCTGCATTAGGAAAAAATCCTGCTGGAAAATTCTCAATGGGTGGACCTGAATTGGAAAAGACCACAATGCTATGCTGCTGTTTAAGCTAGTCAAAAGTCATGTGCTAATTAATTTAGTACCAGCAAAGCTGTATCTAAAAAATGTATGTTAATACTGTATTACTGTGTGTGTGCTGTCTGAATCTGCAAAAAAGCAATATGAAAAGTACAATAGACTACTGAATTTAATTTTATTTTCCAAATACATAATTATCTGAGTAGCCAGTGTCAAAAGATTGGTTGTCATGCAAATTTTCTTTGCTGACATAAATTACCACATTTGCCCCAAGGATTACTGTAATTAACATTTTTTACCAACTTTTGCCCTTTATATTGTCGGACAGAACAACACACCAATATTTATAACTCACCAGAAGCCCACCTAAGGGAAAGTGTTAAAAAGATTATACACGTATTGAATCTATTTGAGATCAACAAAAAAGCAAACAAACTTATTTCCCTTTATTTCAATGGTGGTTTGCTAGGAATATTCCTTATGAAGAAACCATTCTCTAAATCCTATCTAATGATACAGTATTCATGAAATCACCCAATGACTAATGCATAACTTGAACCAGTGAAGCAAATCTAAAGTTTACAATTCTCCTTATTCTCCAAGACTACCAAGACCTCATCTGAAGTTACTGTGAATAACATGCAGAGAATATGAAAAAAACCTGAACCAGACTGTCTTATTAACATTATGATTAGGGCTATCTCTGGTAGGAAACTTCTGTCACCATGAACTTACTGTTCTCTAGGATTAAAGCTTGGTAGCAGTCTCCTTTGCAGTAGATCTTTATGTTCAGACAGCCACATGTCAGAAGAAGCATCTGGAAGATAAAGAACAAACAGAATAATAATGATAATAATAATGGGGATTTAGTACAGAGCCTAATCTTTTGAAGCTCTAATTGCTTTACAATATTTTATACCAATAATGCATACAAATGGTTGTGTTGTCGGAATAAATAGAGTCAAAACAGAACTGTAAGATCAATAAATTGCTTATTTAGCTCCTTCACTCTGCACGTTGAAGTTAGCATTATCATTAAATGTGCATGTGTGTCTGGCAGAGTAGGGGAAATCAGCATGGATTGGACATGTCAGAATCGGACCATGTCTAAAATTATCTAACAGTCTCTTGATACCAATAAGGACTAACTTCTTGTCTTCAATGAGAAAGAGAAACAAGTTTGCCATTTGGGAATGGGCACTGAAACTGGTGAAACTTCACTGATGTGACACCACATGATTTCACCCAGCAGCAGAGAGGGTTAACCGACTAAATAGAAAAGTCACTTTTTTGATTACCAAAACGACCAATGGTGACTAACATCGAGGTCAGTTCATTGACTACACCTAGCTTGACCCAAACCAATGTTGTAGTCGACCCCTCTCTGCTGCTCTCTCCATGTGTTAAATTGTCAATCTGATGATATGAAAAAAAATATTGTATATAAATCAAACATGAATAATTCAAGAACAACCTGTCCAATAAATTACGACCAATTGATGTGTGCTATAACTAGGAAAAAGTAAATAATTCGTATCAAATCACATTTTATTTTGCTTTATTTTATTATTCAAACAAAAACAAATAATTTTGTGTGGATTCCGATATATACAGAGAGAACATGTGAATACATGTGTATTTTGATGTTTCTAGTAAACCATTAGAAACATCAATATCACTAGGAATGGGAGTAAAGACTGCCCTGAAAGTATTTTTCCCCTTTAACATAAACCCTAATGAATGCAACATAAACCAGCTGTTGGTGTGTATTAGACCAGCTAACTTGGTCTCTATGCCTTTTTTTTATATTTTGAATTGACATAAAAAAAAAAAAGGCTTAGAGACCAAATTAGCTGGTCTAGGTGTGTATCAGTTCTACATAAAGGCTTACACTACATTTTGAACCAGAAATGTCATCACCTCAATCTGTTAAGTTGAGTCATCTAGTCCATGTCTCATCTGACCCTTCCCAGCCCATTTTTGATATTCGGACGGGGTGGGAAAAAACACGGGAAACTCGGACTAGGGGTCAATGAGGTGCAAAGTCACAAACCTGGCGTCATTGTTTTCGAAAACTCTTCAACGTTACAGAATATAATAGTTAACACAAAGACTGCATAATAAAACAGCATACGCGGCTGCTGAGAAACCAAACTTACAACTAAACTTAATAATACTGCTGACTTGACTGCAAGGAAACAGTTAAAAAGGACAACTTCGAGTTCGACGTCGTTAGCTGCAGAAAAAGATGTCAACAGTCTTCGTTAGCGCTCCAGCTGATCATATGACCGCTGAACTGTCGAAGCTTGAATAGAGCTAGAAATCATACATGCTTTCGTATTGAGGATTTCCCTATCTTTTTGATTATGTTACAAATAAAATCGCAATCTATGCAAAACATTAATTTAATATTGTAATGGACACAAGTAAAACAGTAATAGAACAAAAATGAGATTTGCGAAAATCAGACCAAGTTATACAATAATAAATCGGTCACGAACAGACTAACTCTGTTCAATAAGGTCAAGGTAACATATCCTTGGCTTTCACTAATATATTCAGTTTAACCAGTCAAGTGATGTCATCGCTTTGCTGTCCAATGAAACTTGCTGACCTGTGGTCTGCCCAGACAATATTTGCATATAAAAAGTTTTGCTACTGTCACTCAAGGTCACATCACAAGCGCATAACGTTAACCAACCAAAGCATTTTAAAAAGGCAGTTATTAATAGTAAATTTAGTGTATAATATAAATGCTCCTAAAAAAAATAAAATAAATAAAAATCCATCAACAACTGCCACGGGCTTGTAGGAATCAAAGCAAACACATTTTTAAACAAATTAAAAAAAAGAAAAGTCTCTGAACCATACTTAAATGCCAAATTAAATTAAATCGAAAGGAAATCACCAACATAGGACTTAAAGAACGATGAGATCCAAATTATGATTTAATTTATAAAAAAATATATCAAATAAGTTATAAATAAGGGAGGTAAAAGTAGGCACATGACAGCTGAGTGTACATATAGAAAAATAAAGTGTGTGTGTGTGTGTGGGGGGGGGAAACGACGATGACAGTTTTTTTCGTTTATTAACGGTGCAGGAGAGTTTGGAAGGGTTGGGTGGGTGGCTTGTTATTATTTATTACATTTACAGTCTTTGCTATTCCATGACCAAATTAATAAGCTTACAGAATTAAAATTTGATTTCTCTCGTAAGCTATTTGATGGTACATTCCATATAATAACAACTGCAGTTCTAACAGACTTTTGCGACGTGCCGAGGTTTCAATACTGTGTTGATTGTACTGAAAACATTAACTCATCCAAAGATTGCAGAGCACACTTTGTTTTTAATTAGAATTTTCAACGTCTCTGGAACCACTGATCAAACTGTGTACATGTCAGGAACGTCATTGGAGGCCCGTCATGTTTTACCACTCCCCACCCCCATCGAAAACAAAATAAACTGACGTCCATGGTACAAGTTGTTTATAGTCAAAAGGTATCCAACCTGATAACAATATGACCTAACCCCATTTTTTTAAAAACTGCACAATTAGAAATATGTATAGTCAAAGTTAGGGCAGTGGCAGATTCTTTATCTGCTCGGGAAATGGACGCACCCTATCATACACGAGTCTCCTACTGCCTTGCAGGTTGGCTTTGAAGAAAAACCCGGAGTAGTGACCCTAAGGCAGCTGGACGATGTACTACATCCCCTTCTGGCAAATCCTTGGCCTGGAGAGGGATGGGCTCCGCCAGACGACTTTTACCCAAGACACACTGATAATGCTGGACAAATTTGAAGTTACCATACCGGATCGGTCGTCCCCCGGGTCAACAAGGACCTCGCCTGCCGTTGTCCACCAAGACGGAGTGTGCTACTGGTACTTTGCATAAAATTAGAGAAAGAGGGAGCATTGCTATCGCCACCTGGAAAATTAGAACTCTAGCGCAAATTTGAAGACTCCAAGAGTTGACACATGAGATGGGACACTACACATGGCACATCATGGGACTCTGTGAAGTAAGATGGAGTGCCAAAAGAAAACACCAAACTGAAAATGGCATATATTATACTATTGTGGAGAGTTAGACAAGTCCATAAATGGAGTATGCTTCCTTTTAAACAAAACCATGAAGGGATATATGTGCTTCAATGTCGCCTCATATCTAACACAATCACCTCCATTCGTCTGAAAGCATCTCCCTTTAACATCACAATTATTTACGTCTATGCTCCAACTATTGATCATGATGATGAAGAAATAGAGGAGTTTTACAACAAACTCCATGGTATTATAAACATATTAAGTAAACAAAGACATCCAAGGAGACTGGAATGCCAAAATTGGCAAAGATGCTCTAAAAGACTGGGATGATCATTGTGGACCTTCTTTGAAATGAGCCTACCAATCAAAGAGGGAGACGGCAGGGCAGCTCGAGTTCGCATGCTACGACAACTTGGTACTAGCCAACACCCTGAGCCAACATAAAGCTTCACGATGCAGCACATGACACGCACCAAATGGAACCCATCATAACCAGTTCGACTACATACTGGTTTAAAACCATTACTGACATGGCATCAATAGAGCAAAAACAAGAACGTTCCTAGGTGTTGATGTTGGGAGTGATTACGACCTCATCATTATGAACCTCCAAGAGCGGCTGAAGAAAATTAAAAAGCCAAAGAAAATCAGGCTTAAATTCGACATTGAACAACTGAAGGACCCTAACATCTGTAGGTCATTCCAAGCCATTATTGGAGGAAAACTGGCTCCACTCATTGTGATGGATGTTTATGTTAAAGTAATGAAATACACTTTCAACACCGTCATGACAACAGCTGCCAAGGACAGCATTGGCCCCCGTCTCCCAAAGAAAAAACCCTGGGTTGCAGAAGAGATTATGAATCAGTGTGATGCCCGAAGAGACCTCAAAAACACCAGACACACAACAGGGACAATGGAGAACCGAGAAATGAACATGAATATCAGACGAAACCTAAAGAAAGCGAAAGAAGATTGGATTGGACAAAGGTGCACAGAAAAAGAGAGCAGTGTGATAAAGAATAACAGCAAAAAGGCATTCCACATTGTAAAAGACCTCACGAGACAAAAGTAACTAAGAGTCAGTACGATTCAACACGAAAATGGAAAATGCATCACAGAAGCAAATGACATTGCAGAAAGATGGATTGAGTATTGTAAAGAACGCTACAACCATCCATACACAAAAGACCCAGAAGTGCTTGAAGTTCCAAACACCATAAATGATGTTGATTTCCCATTCTCAAAGAAAAGGTGGAGTCAGCAACAAGAGCTCTGAAGAATGGGAAGGAATCTGGAGTAGACAACATCCCAGCTGAACTTATCAAAAATGGTGAGGAATCAGTGATAGAGCTACTCACAAAAATCTGCAACAACATCTGACAGACAGGCGAATGGCAAACACAATGGACCCAGTCACTGATTATAATACTCCCAAAAAAAGGGCAATCTCCAGCTGTGCTAAAGTTACAGAACTATCGGTTTGATCAGCCATGCTAGTAAGGCGATGATCTTGAACAGACTTAACACACAAGCAGAATAAATAATCGCTGAAGAACAGGCAGGGTTCAGGAGTGGAAGAAGCACAACAGAACAAGTATTCAATCTTAGGGTTCTTTGTGAAACATACTCACAACATATATATATATATATATATATATATATATATATATATATATATATATATATATATATATATATATATATATATATATATATATATATATATATATATATATATATATATATATATATCATGTGTTCATAGATTTCATAAAGGCTTTTGACAGATTCTGGCATGAGGCATTGTGGGCCACAATGGAGAAGTACAACATGGGACAAAAGTTGACCAATATCATCAAGCAGCTGTACGCCAAGTCCACCAGTGCATTAATTGCTCAAGGTTCTGTGGGGGACTGGTTCGAGACAACAGTTGAAGTATTTCAAGGCTGTCTCCTGTCACCAACTCATTTCAACATATACTTAGAGTGCATCATAAGCGACACCCTGGAAAACTACTGTGGGACAGACAGCATTGGAGGGCGTAACATCACCAACCTACGCTTTGCAGACTACATTGATGGCCTGGTAAGCAGTGAAGATGAGCTTGCCACCTTAGTGTAGAACCTGGATGAAACATCTTCCAGATTTGACATAGAGATAAGCGCCGAGAAGACAAAGCTGATGACAACTAGTGCCAAACAAATCTCAATCAAGATTAAAGTCAGAGAACAGTAACTGGAAGCAGGGGCCAGTTCAAATATACTGGTTCCATAAATCACCTAAGAGGGATCAAGAGCAGAAATTTTGTCACGAGCAGCAGAAACAACGGCAGCTATGTCAATGCTAAGACCCATATGGAGAGACAAAAATATATATCTGAAAACTAAAATCATAATATTGAGAGCACTAGTCATCTCAGTCTTTCTGTATTGATTTGAGGTCCTTACCCTGACAGCAGAATTGCAACGAAGAATCCGGGTACTTGAAATGAGATGCTACAGAACCATCATTGGCATCTCTTACATGGACTACATCACAAATGAAGAAGAGCGTAACACCTTCAGGCACAAAGTAGGCCATTATGAAGACCTCCTCAGCGCTATCAAACTGAGAAAGCTGAAATGGTATGGCCAGTTCAGTAGAGCCAACAGTCTATCCACAACAGTACTTTGCAGGACAGTGTCCAGGGTGGCAGAAGGAGAGGCAGACAGAGAAAAAGGTAGACTGACAACATCACAGAATGGACCAGGAAACGTTTTGCGGAGACACATGCACTGGCACATGATCGAAACAAGTGGAGGGAACTGGTCAGATGTTCAGCAGTAGAGTGCCTCAACGACCACACTAGGTCAAGAGACTGATGATGATGAAAAGGATACATAGTTTGTTTTGAAAGAGGATTGAACGGAAGTGAAGGAAAACACCTTCTTTGTTCTTACATTTAGTTGTCGTGTTAATTCTAATCAAGCTTACCGTATATGTTTGTGTTTTAGAGGTCATATTTCTTTATAAGTAAATACACGCATCAATAGATAAACAGTTTGGGTCATCATCCTTGATGTTCACTGTACTTTCGCTTCTTTACTTCATACAAACCCCAAATTCACAAGTTTGAATAAAGAAAAGAAAAACATGCCACTCAATACTGTCACACTTCTGACGATATGAATGTGTGTGTTTATGTCAAAATGTTTAAGTACGATACAAAATTTGTCAGGTTCAAAACGCGAACCAATACTGTGACCGTTCAATATCTGATGTGGTAAAAAGAAATGATACAATACACAACAGAGAGATTGTAAGTTCACATTCCAGTCTGTCTGCACTGCAATGGTATCAACGCAAGAGCGTAGGCATTATTTTACCACAATGCATCAAATGTTATAAGCCATTTTATTGGCTAGACTTTATTTTTTTTATCGCGTTCGCTTCGAATTGACTTCATTAGCTCTCCACACAGTAACAAGATAGGCCATGATTTTCTGGGTCTCACCGCTAGGCCATTTTATAAAAAATAAAATATTTTACAAAAAATTAAACTAATGCACGAATAACCTGTACCATGTGCGATTCCATGACAACTGTGTCAATGTTACTGCAAATTAAAACAAGGAATGTTTAATTGATGTATTCAGCGAAAACTGTTTAGTCGCATTCGTCATCAGTTCACTCTGGTGATATTTTTACAATGGTCGACTTTACCTAGGGATTTGATTTTTCTAAGTGTAATGTGTGTTTCCTTGAAACTTACTTAGGGAAAATATAGCATAAAAAAGAAATGTTAAGTGTTGTGATACTGTTTTAAAAGTAGGAATAATAGTCTGTCTCTGTCTGTCTGTCTGTCTGTCTGTCTGTCTCTCTCTCTCTCTCTCTCGTAATAGGTTTGATTGAAATCCTAATGGTATTTGTTCTTTTTGAAGATACCTCTCCAAAAATGTGATCATTAGTTACCATAAGTATGTAAACTGGTCTGTTTATCGTGTATTTTTTTCCTTCAAAAACTTACATCCTAACAATTGTAGAAGGTTTTCTTTAGTAAATCGTTTGAAGAAATACGATCTTGAGTTGACTTGAGCTTGCACAATTCAAGTGTCTTGGCTTTATCCTTATGTTGGTTGTGAAGGTTGGGGTTTATTCAGTTTGGGATGGGGTGCTCCCAATTTATTTAAATTAATACAGAAGACCCACCTTGACTCGTTGTCAGAAATTGAAGTAGTGATAGAGAGATGCGAAGTTCCGAGTCCCCAGTCAGCGGTGCCGACAGTTAAATTAATGAATACACAAATTGTGAAATTCAAATTACAACAATTTAATATAATTCATTAACTGTCATCTCTCAAATAAAATTCAACTAAATCCCTATCACTAGACCAAGTGATGGCCTATTTCATCCCTTGAATTAGTGTGTGAAATTTCCCTCCTGTACTGAGCTTCTACTCATCTGTATGCTTCTTCCTTCTTTTTTCCTTTGTCTCCCTCCATTCTTCCTTCAAACGTCTCCCTCCGTTCTTCTTCCTTTTTTGTCTCCCAGAGACTCTGACCACTGCACTGGGTAATTCCCTCTGGTCCCTAAAAGCTTCTAAAGTATATAAACAAGGGCATTAGTATTGCATATTCCCTTTGCTATGTAAACTCACACTAACATTAATGTCATCAGATAGGCCATTACCGTTTTTGATCACGCATAACGAGTGTCGCACACTGCAACCATGATACAAAGTTTATAATTCAATTCAACATTTGCAAATCTATAATATCAAATGAATAAATGCACAAGGTTACTACGACTTAACGCAACAGCGGATTACAATATTAATTCTTTACATCACATTGCTCATATCTCAAAATATGCATGCATATCAAACACTACGAATGAAAAAAACTACAAATGGTAATTCTACGTACTAAAGTATATATACTGCAATAATTAAAGTACACTTACTTTGCAGTAATATTTTAGAACAATCGAGCAAATAATAACTAACCTGTTTCAAAGCTCCTTGTTATTCCCAGAACATAAAATTTTCCCGCCAATAACAAATGGCGTCGGAATAGCTTATTTGCCTTACTTCCCCAAAATATTTGTAGCACTACTAACATTTTGGTTCTCAAGATAATATATTTCAACTTGAGATTCTAATGTTTGGCACGCCTTGCTCAATTACGATAAGATGTTGGTTCATTATGATCAGACACCGCCCCTCCCAACCGTCCGTCAAGGATAGTTACGACCCTCTTTGATGCTCCTTTGTTCCAAACAAAGAAATCACCATTTACCTGTGAACAATGTTACGTAACTGGCTTCGGCAAAAATAACCCGCACATCTCTTGTTTTATGGCTATATCAATTAACTGGCTGGACAACTTCATACATTTTGACGGCGCGAAATTATTGCCTCAGGGTCTAACATACACATGTTGAAATCTGGTTTAATTCTACAACGTGACACTGGCACTTCAATGTGTCATCTGTAACAATATTCGACCTATTTTCTATCAGTTTAGAATGTTGATATAATCATTCGTGTCTTGGTGCTGTTTTTTAAATTTTTTTTTATCCTGCACTTAGATTTGTGAAAACTTTGCAACATTGTAGCTAGAGTGTGCTGTGAAACACAGAGCATCTCTTTAATTTGGGATATACAGCTAAATATTAAGCAGTCAGTCGACAATACATTTCACACTAACCTTGTATATAATTGATGAATTAACGCAGACAATGCACATTTCTGACATAGACTATGTGGTTGTCTTATATTTTTCCTATAATACCGCAAAAATAAAAACCAAACATGGTGTCCTACTAATTTTCTTTACCATTCTTTCTTTTCTTTCCAATGTAAAGTCTGTCTGTCCATCTCAAAACACTCCAGACCTTAGTATTGCAGGTTATATTCACCCAATGCAGTAACACGTGTGTGTGTATGTGTGTGTATGTGCGCGCGTGTTTCTTAGCTTTCGCTTACACGTATATCGTTGTACAAAAAATATTTACAAAGAAATAAAAACCGTTGACGAAAAACATTTAGTTAACCGTATAGATCGCTATCAAAAGCCGCTATGAACACATGTTGTAAATCTGTTGTGTAACAGGGATCGCTCTTTTCGTATGGTGTCTTCTTTCTCCTTGGAAAATAGATCGTTTCGTCATGAGTATACAACTTTTATTTGGCTAAGTTCTACACACTACTTAAACTGTTTACATCTCGCGTTGTAGGTGTAAGCTGTCGTCCTCAATTTTCTGGAAGTTCATTTCTGCGTTTCTCTATTGTGGTAATGTTTCATGGTTTAACAGGAATTTTGGTATTGTGTCATAAGTGGATAGCGTTGATTCAAGCTCACTTATGTTATCCTTAAAATTGCTGGTACGTATTTGAGATAACACTTCAGCTCTTGTGTGAGGCGACACGGCATGTATATACGTAGTTGACTCTTACTTTTTCAATGAAATCGTTTCTTCTTACTGCACAATTTCACTTGAATAGGCTTCACACGCAGCAGGTCCCCGTATACAGGGAAAGTGTCTCAGAGTAAGACTACTCATTCAACTCTCGAAAGATCAAGAAGATGAAAGAGTCAACATAGCTCGACCTGCTGTTCAAATATTTGCTAAGAGTCACACGAAAGCATAATTCACAGGAGGAACTGGCAACAAACTTACCATTCGGGTTGTTGATTTGATGAGTGTCATGCGAAAGTGTATAAGTGTTGATGAAGCTTGATATATCTGCAAGGTAAATGGACATTTAGCTCCAGAATACCTGCTTCGTCCAAGAAAGAGACAAAGGCCAAGATATCTGTTATCGTTGTCAGGAGAATGCACACATGGATGAAATGTTCGCCTTGTACTTTTCAACGTTTAATAAACATGATTACGTCTTGTCTAGATAATTGTGATGCTTACATCGATACTGTCATTGTATAAAAGGACACCTGGAAAGATCACTTAGCGGCAATTAGGAAATTCTTTGACAGACTCATTGATGCAAATTTTGACAATTAATTTATCCAAGGGTGAGTTTTGTCGTGCATGTGTTACATTTCCTGTTCATATCATGAGATGTGGAAAAGCGTAACATATATATGCTAAGGTCAAGGCTACCAATAAATAACAGGTGCAAATTAGTAAAAATCAACTGGTGCGATGTTTGGGTATGGCTGGTTACTATCGGAAATTTTGTTCTAATTTTTCCGCAATTTCTGAGCCGTTGACAAATTTATTTAGTAATAAAGAAAGTTTTCATTGGTCGAGGGCTGAATTTTGGCACACCTATATTTTGTTATATTTTTTTAAAAAGATATTTAATAAAATTTAAGTTCAATGCCTTGCCATGTTTAGGTGTTTGGTGTATTTCTGGAAGCGAACTTGTTGACAATATTTTGAAATTTTTCCTTCATTTTCTGAAAGTGCTATGGTGACATGGGTCAAGTGGGAACGTATATGCAACTTTTTTTTGACAAACAATGTTTTCATTCCTATCTTAAGATCAGTCTTTAGAATCATTTTTAGTTCTGCTCAGATATAATTTGAGAGGAATCATTTTTTACAACTTATTCGTTGGAATAGCAAAGTGTTTATTGACTTTTGGGACTAAAATACTACTTTGGAGGAATACTCAGGACTCATTCAAAGGCTTAATGGATTATATGATTGAGGTACATAAGCAGATTCAATACTGTGATACATCAGCACACATCCGATACTTATTTAATTTCATTAGGAACAATCTTTACTTCTGTACATGTGATAGAACATTTAGGATTATTTTGAATTAAAGTCAAAATACTTTCTTCTTAATGTTTACTGTGTATTGTAAGGAAATAAATCGTTTGTTGAATTTTACTAAAACTTTTCGTTTCACGATATGTTTGAACACAAATCATAAATCCTGCATTTTAAAAAATTACAACCCTGGAATATTTATTCGTTTCCTTTGTTTCATTTTTTTTAAAAGATTCAAATTCGAGAATAGATCACATCAGATTGTCATTAATTTCCATAGATCGCGAGCAATTGCCAATAAGTGGATAGTGCTGACCATTGCGATACATATATGGATGGAATTGGTACTCTCAATGAACTTTAGATATTCTTGTTAACAAAAAACGTCAAAAAGGGTTCTTCTGTAGCCATACAGGTTTATTTGTTTTCTTATTTATCGTAAAGTTTTTGTATTGTTATTTCGCTTTTCTCTGGCTTTACGTAAAAGAAATTGAAAGCTATATCTAAGTTTTATAATATCATGGTTGTTTTGATTTATCATCAAAGCAGACTCGTGTTACTTATTTTCTTTTGCAAAGCTTTCTTTCTTTTGGTTTAAAAATGTACTCGCATAATATTAGCATAATTAGATTCCGGATATCCTGTTTACTATACCAGGATTCTTTTTAAAACTCCAAGCAATGACAAAGTGGATAATATTACCACAACCTTCCTGTCAAAACATGGAGAAATTTTTAAATTACCCACGATTCTCATTTGTGCTGTATAGCTTCCGTGTTGACGCATTCATATATTAATAATATTAAATTGCGCTTATTTAGAGAAAATTTCAGATATGGCAAAGGGTCAAACACATAACATGATACATAATATTGTAATCTATAATGATTTTCAAGAATTGCGAATCAGTCGCGGATGGAGATGGAGTGAAGGATCCTGTTGATACCAGTCCACGTAATATTTACATTAATAACACTTCCTTTGCCGATTATTGTACTGTCATTCTATATCCTGACTTAGGTATACTTTTACCAATATGGAACGTGAAAGGAAACGTGATGGTTGTGCAACAGTTATACGGTAGCACCATCATGCCGACCGTTCTTATAGGTAATGTGGAAGCTTCATCTGATAACCCGTTATAGATATTTAGACATCTATAAATATATAACCGTCAGATATATAATACTGCATGGGAATGGTCAAATGAAATTGGAATATGAACGTAAAAAATGTTCCTGTTGTAGTTATGTCTTTTATTTTGAAAGAGGCATAGAAAAACAATTATGGATCAACTTTTACTACTATATTACTTTCTCATGATTATGGTTTACCCGATTGGAACACAAATAATAGTAACTGGCTAATATGCTAATAAAACACTAGGATTTATCTTATTAATTCAAAAAATAAATAATTAGGTGTATAATTATCGTTTTGTGTTGTCTATATTCGTTGTTCTTTTTCAATAAAGGTGGATATTAGATTGCTGAAATTTCATGGGTAAAATCCTGAGAGAATATATATATATATATATATATATATATATATATATATATATATATATATATATATATATATATATATATATATATATATATATATATATGTGCACCATTTCAGTTTTATTCAGGATTATTAGAATGTGCATGCAGAAATATCTTAAAACATTTAGAGCAAAGTAAACGTGATTGCATATAAAGCGTGTGTGTGTGTGTGTGTGTGTGTGTGTGTGATTTGGATTTTTAACGTAACTTTTTAAAATTTCTTCAGTCTTAACACAACGATGTCTGCAGTGGGACAGTTTATAGTGATGTGTTATGTATATTTAATTGAATTGCTTGTCTGTTAGATTAAAGTTTTAAAAATTTCATTGCATGTTATTGTAATGTAACATTGTTGCTGGACTTGACCTAGTCCAAAATTAAGTTCATTTCTGTTTAACCAGATTGACTTTTTAATTCTTTTAAATTTCTTTTTTTGTAAACAATCAAAAAAAGCTTCATTCTACTCTATGTGTATGAGCTTATTAACCAAACTATTATTCAGGTAAATAAGAAGTGGTAGGTATATTGATCAGGATCAGGGTTTTGGAGATTTCCATATATGAATGTAATAGGTGATTGTGTATTGTAAGTAAACAAGGCTTATTAAGATCATTCTAGAAGTTATTTTGTTTATTAGGTCATAGTTGTTTTTAGAAATTGCTAATGTGACCTAGGTCAAGCAGAGAGCTATATTATCTTGTGACTCAAGATTTTACCAGTTGTGTCTTAACATATAGCATACTACCGGTAAGTTGTTTTAGGTTGTTCTAGATTGGGCTGAATTTTATTTTCTCCAAATTATTGAATTCAAGTGATTTTTTTCTTCTTCTGGAAATACAAAAGTGCTCTGACAAACTTCATGGATAAAGACATTCATTGGAATTTACACTTAATTCAAACATGGAATAATATTTATGCGATTCAAGAGACTTTTGACAATCCGCACTTCGCTGACCATAACAGACACATCAGCGCCTTCAATTTTTTTTTAAAATCCCATTGGGACTTTTTGGATTTAATTCGCAATACCGTGAGTTCTGTTTTGTCATTGTTGACTTTGTATTCTATGGAAATATATTTTAAATTTTACAAAGCGTGTTGTCGTCACTCTTTTATGTTGCTTATTTTAGGAGCATAGACTCATAACATATATCTATCACGGTGGGTATCATACTGCAGACGGGGCACTTAGTGGCCGAGTGGTCTAAAACTCATCTTGAGATGCTGCTCGATACCTATGACAAACCTCGATTCCTGTGCTAAGGATAGACCTGGCTGGTGTGCAGCTATCCATAAAGAGTGCAAAACCTTCGACAATGCCCTCAGAACAAAAGTCGCTGATGCCAGGAAACGCAGGAAGGTCTCAACATCAAGAATCAACCAATGCCTCCAATGCAGACATTGCTCCAGGACATGTACAACTCGTATCAGACTCATTAGCCACATTAGGACCCATCAGCAAAGAGCAGCGCAGGATTGACTTCATCTAGCCCTGATGGTCAACCATCAACTTGACACATCAAAACGCCAGCTTTGACCGCTTTTATACTTACTACGAATAAACTGCACACGAAAGAATAAAGCACAGTTAGTAAAGGTTATTCATATCTGGATAAAATGAATATAAATGTTTTCTAAAGTTGCCAAATTTGTTAAACTTTATGTATATGGTTCCTTGAAGAAATAAAAACATAATATAAGCATGCAAGGTAGTGCATTAGATGTGTTTGTCATACATTTAGTTTGATGAATGAATGAAAGTACATGTATACCTTTCAAATATCGTACACGTGTTTAAGTGCGTTAGAGCCCTCAAGCAAAACAAAACTAAATCGGTTTATTAGTGGTTTGCTACAATGTTTCCACAAAGATTTCCTTACTGCTGTTTAATGATTTTGATAAAATTACGTTTATTAAAAATAGATATTAGTATCTTCACCTGCATTAAAAATATTTCTCTCTGCATGTTGCACTAATTTAGTACTCATGTACATATGTATGCATACATTACAATACATGTGCGTCCAACACTACTTCATTAGTGTCTTCCTGAAAATTTAGGCAGGTGAGTAGGAATATATTCATGTATGTATTTTCTGTTTCTCTATGCACACTTTCCAAGCACTATTACTCGTATGTATATGCTCATATGTATATACAAGATATACTCATATGCATACACACTTTAATTTGAAAAGGTCCTTGATGGTAATATTTGGATCGCAATATTAGAAGAAGAAAAAACTGTTGTTAGGTATTTTATTAAATATTTGGAATACCAGGAACAGTGTTTAGTAATCATGAACACCTATACTCAATACAAATTTTATCAAGGACTGGTACTCTTGAAGGCATATACTCCAGACGACGTTTATCAAGGGCTGCTACTTTTGGAGATCGATACTCAAGACGTTTATAAATCTACTTGTAAAACCATTGATAATATACCAATACAATATTCCAGTACAACTTTTCCATTTCTGAGTTTTATGTCCATGTTCTCCACTAAACTGCACCCATGCATTGTCAACCACTTATCTTGTACTTGACTAACAGCAAATTCGTTACTTATTCCTTATTACCCATTCAATATAGAACAAGAAAACAGTTATTCATTTCTGATTTTACAACAAAAAAAATCATGTCGAGTTAGTTAATTACTTGTTCCTTATTTCAAATTTTATATGGTTTCCACTTATTACCGTTTCAAAAATGCTAAATAAATATTTGAAAGCCCTTCAGGGCATTCATACTTAGGGGTGTATAGGGTTGGCGGAGTGGGTCCTTACCATTTTTGTAAGTCTTTTGTATGACTCGACCGGGTCTCAAACCGACGACCTCCTGCTTCCGCGGCTGACGCTCTAACCACTAGGCCACTGGAGCGTTTATTATTGGAATGCAGTGGGACTTCTTCAAGCGTGCAAGCACCATCAAAGAAGTGGCTTCGGTCAATAAACCAAAAGCTGCAATTTCAGCAATAGAATCACGGAAACAGAAAACAGACTGGCAAAACACATGCAAGCATTCTCGCCTAGGTGGCAAGCAAAGATCAGAAAATATCATACGATGTTCTCTGAGGTGTTTTAGTCCTGGATACTGCCAGCCCCTACAAGTTGCATGGCCAACATATTGATGAAAAAGATTATGAAGACGTTAGCGAGGTATGTTTTAGATTTGTTAACATAGATTTAACAATTGTATGAGTCATATCGCTACAATGTCTTCAGTGTGGCAGTTTATAGTGATGTCTAGCACTGGAGCATCATGCCACGAAGATGTAGTGTGATGTTCCACCCAGTCCCATTATCCTGATACAAGGTCGACCAGTCCTTACACTAACCTCTTAGTGCTTAGCGCCAAGTGTGGCAGCTGTTTGTACTATTTTTATAAGTTTATGGTATGGCTTGGCCTGCGTTCGACCCTGTGACCTCCCGCATCCAAGGTGGACACTTTAACCATTCAGCCACCAGAGTGGTCGCGTTAGCAAAATAAAACAACTGTACTACCTAGTGTTTGTCATATACAAAAGCCAGCAAGGTTGCTGGATGAAAAGGCTTGCAGAGGCTGCTAAGTTTCCCAATATTGTGCCATTTAAAGAAGCAGGCCATGTGTCAGATATACCAGCCTACAATGCGCAATCTACCCCCCCCCTCCCATTGTAATTAGATATTTCAGCTAATAAAGCCAATCTCCTATGTTTGCTGCATGACACACTTGGGCCACGCTATGTGCCATGCAAAGATGCGTTGACCATGGTATATATTTACAGTCACAAAAAGGAGCAGAACCTTTTACCACCAATGAGTCTTATAATGTTGCCGATGCGTTGGCGTGTAATTACATGCAGTATAATTACAGTTGCTCAAACTGTTGTAGGTTGCCATCACCAGAAGTTAATAGGTGCTGTGCCACAACTCTCAGGCAGGCACGTGTCATGCAGGACAATGCTTGTGTCAATCGTGTGCAGGATAATGTGAAAAGTTTCAACTCTGACTATGCGCTGTTCGTGCACCAGTATGCTTACAAAATGTTGTTTGCGGGACATGTGCGTGCGACATACTGAGTGCCTGAAAAGACTAACAGTGAAGCGGTATGGAAGCTATCTGCCATTTAAGCCAGTGTGGTGACCCTACATGACGGCATAACGTGGCTTACAGGCAAGATATCTATTGATGTCATTGGTGAGGTGGCTTGGATGGTAGTGCAAGCGCCATCTGTTTGGGCCACATCTAAAACACCAGTGAAATATAACTCTTGAACTCAAACACCAGGTGTGGCAGCTAGATGCATCTGGAGACCCAACGTGCCAGCAACCCCCTGTTGCCATCTACTATCATACTATCTTTTGTTTAGGTAGTGGCCTTTGCTCAGACCACACTCAGCTACCACAAGGTCCCAACGCATAACATCGTTCAATGAAGAAAAGAGCTTGCTGAGGTAATAGAATCCTCCGTGGCCACAGTGAATTGTGATGTTTTCTGATAGTTAGACCTTACCTGAATCTTGATGATAGTGAACAATGGAGATAATGCTTTGCCCTAATATTTACAATGTTTTTTTAAAAAAAATTTGTTATGGTTTAACGCCATTTTTCAGCACACGATTGGCTATACATGGTGGCCAGTATTAATGGTGGAGGAAGAACCCGGAAAACCCACGTAACGAACCACCAACCCACGAGAAGCTACTGGCAAGCTTTCTCACATACCCACATTGGCCGAATCTGAGACTCGAACCCACGCAGAGGTGAGATGGCAGTAATCTGTAACGGACAGCGCTTTAGACCACTCGGCCACTCGGGGCCCCATAATATTTGCAATGCATTTATTGTTTGTTTGTTTGTTTGATTAGGATTTTTAATGTAGCTTTAACAATTTTTCAGTCATATCACTACGATGTCTGCAGTGAGGCAGTTTACAGTGATGTCTAGCACTGGGGCATCATGCCACAGACTTATAGAATGATGTCCCCTTGGTCGGGAATCGAACCCACGACCTCATGCTTCTGCGGCGGACGCTTTAATCACTAGGCCATGGGAGCGGTTTGCAATGCATTTAAAAATAAAACAATAAACTATCTAATTTAACATTCTGTAGCAATTAGTTACCATTCAATTAGATAATATAATTTTGAAACTTTTGTACAATGTGTGCAATTATTTATGTTCATGTCAGATTTTAGTTATTAGTAAATTAAAACTATATCTGAATCCTACCCAATTTTCCCCCCAAAATTAAATAAAATATTTTGAAGTGATCACTTTACAGGCATCATGTGAAATTTGAATGACAAAACATTTTTCTAGCATGTATTTAATATAACCTATTCTGAAAGCAGCTCAATTACCTTAATAAATGTGAATAATATAATTTACTTACTATTCTGAAATGATATCAGAATATCAGAATTATATATATATATATATATATATATATATATATATATATATATATATATATATATATATATATATATATTTGTCACTGGTTATGATAACTTTAAGGTAGGCCGCAGTAAGATTCAAGGCAAAAGGCAATGGGCGTAAAATTTCTAAATCATTGTAACAATACATGACTTTTATTATTTTCTCAGGTTTTATTTGTGGTCAACTTTAAGAATCTACATTGAAGATAAATTCTATACAAATAACTACCTTTTCGTGGATGATGAGAATGAAAAGTGCTAAATACATTTGTTTTCTTGTAACTTTATTATTGTTTATATTTGTTATAAGCAATTTTGTCTAATTTTCATTCCTTTAGTAAGCATGGCAAGAATTTTGTTACACAACTAATTTAAACTGCATGCATTACATCAGAGATAACAGTTATAGTCAGATCAGAATGCTCTTGAAAGATTCTGAAATTCATTCAATTACAAATATCTTGCAATTTTCATTTCAGAGTCTTTCAGATAATGTTCCGTGGGACTCTGTTAGAAAAAAAAACATTTTTGCGACCATGAGAAATATAGTAATTTCATCTGCCTATCAGTTGCTGTCCTGATAAATATGTTAACCATTATAATGCTCCAGGATGTACATGAAACATTAAATGTAGAGATATGTCAATTATAATATTTAAATTTGTCTAAAATTCAGGCAATTTCATGTCATTTGATTGCCAATCTTGCATATTAACAGATTTAGGTAATTGCCTCTTCTACACATAACCTAAACTTGTATTAGTTATATTATCTGCAAGAAAAAGAAACATTAAATTTTATTCCAAAGTCATCAACAAAAAAACATTAAATTTTATTCCAAAGTCATCAACATAGTCACAATCTTCCAAAGTCATCAACATAGTCACAATCTTCCAAAGTCATCAACATAATCACAATCTTCCAAAGTCATCAACAATAGTCACAATCTTCCAAAGTCATCAACATAGTCACAATCTTCCAAAGTCATCAACATAGTCACAATCTTCCAAAGTCATCAACATAATCACAATCTTCCAAAGTCATCAACAATAGTCACAATCTTCCAAAGTCATCAACATAGTCACAATCTTCCAAAGTCATCAACATAGTCACAATCTTCCAAAGTCATCAACATAGTCACAATCTTCCAAAGTCATCAAAAATAGTCACAATCTTCCAAAGTCATCAACATAGTCACAATCTTCCAAAGTCATCAACATAGTCACAATCTTCCAAAGTCATCAAGATAGTCATAATCTTCCAAAGTCATCAACATAGTCACAATCTACCCAATATACCTTCACTTCATATATGCACTTTTTCATTGTTTCTTTTGGGTATTTTCTTTCCAGATAGGAAAACTAAATGTTACAAATACATACAGACATGCACATAGTGAAATGACAAGAGATAGTGATTTTCACATGCAACTTGTTTTATAATTGTGAGCAAATTATATATTCAAAGGCTTATTGTATATACTCACTTATAAATCCAGTCAAACAACAAAGATCCTGATATGCCATGGCGTACTGTGATCTGGGCCGGTGCAATTCGCTAACAGACTCATCTTTTAGGTGAGTAAATATGGTACTTGATTTTGTTCCTAATTGATATTAATTCCGATTTGATCTGACATGTGCAACTGCCAACTGACAAGTTTTCAAAAATACATTTAATCTGATTTATGTGATTTTCACTTCTTTTGTTGAAGATGTTAAAGTATTATATAGAAAATGCTATTTTGCTTTCTTAGATAAAAATACATGCAAGTTAAAAGTTTATTTAGTTTTATTTCCATCATACAGCAAGTCAAACTGGGAACAAAAAACATGGATGACATAAAATGCATTTGCAAATATTTATTTTTTGACACTATTTTTTTCTAAATTTTTTTACAAGCATTAAAGTGATTTTTCCAACTGTATTCATTCTTGAATACACTATAGACAAATGCAAGCAACAAAAGCCAAGACAGCATAAGGCGCCTGGACTCTCAACCAATCAAAAATGGCACAATAAAGCTAAGTTTGTGACTGGTTGTCACAAAATCTCAAGATAAAACTTGAAAATTTTATAACCATCTGGATATCATTTGTCCTGGAGATCACCCCCTGGCATGGAGATCATGAAAAGTGACTGATTAAAACAAAAATTTAAGCTAAAAAGGAGTATTATCACCAAGTCAGAAAATCATAACCAAAAATTTTAAAACTCTGAAATTGAGTTTTCACTCACAACCAATCAAAAGTGATGTAATATATTTCTTCTTAATTGGCTGACATAAACTTGTGAGCTAAAATTCAGTCTCAAAAGCTTAATATCTCCAGGCTAGGGTTACTGTTTGCTTGACATCATAACCATAATAAAATAAAGATACAACATAACATCTAGCTGCAGATCTGGGTCTATGCTTTCTAGTTTGCTATAGAAGAAGAAATGATATTAAACATGATTTGTAAGAATCTAAATTGAATGAGCTGAAAGTATCTTACTGGATGCACAGTAGTTGACCATCATACAGTTCCCTCTTTCAAAAATCCCATAAAGAGCTATAGTAACTTGATATTTTATGAAAAAGCTGCAGAAATGATGAATTCTGATAGTTTACTGATAATATAGCAAAATTCTTGGCACCACATATCCTGTAGTTTACCTAAAATACAATGATCTGGAGTCATGCACAAACATTTGAGTATATGTACTAAATAGATTATAAATAACCTCTGCAATTGTGGTTTATAGTCGACTGGCGACATCAAATGTGTATGCATGTATCAGATATTTTTTCAATATTTAATTTTCAACTTTAGTTTCAACTTAATGCAAAATGAATATATATTATAAACACCTCTCCATCACTAACTTGTGCATAATGGGGTCCTAGACTGCACCATAAGTAGGGAGCAAGTTATCGGGGACCTCTAAAAACTGAAGAAAAAAAATCAGCTTAGACATCGAGAAAACTGCAGGGGAGGGTGTTTAGGGAACTGGGCATTTTAAAGACTGAATCCTCATTTTACAATTGCATCGATAATTTTTGTCAATAACTTGTTTTTGCTAATGAAATTGTTAGTTTTTCTGTATAAATAACAGTTATTTTCAAAATGTCCAACATGTGAAAGATCATTACATCTGGTTTCAACAACCATCATGTGTAAGCGAAAACATCTGGTATTACATAACTTCTTTTTGATTTTGTTGATGAGTTTGGTTCTTGGAGTATATATTTTAGTATAATACCAAGCAGGGAGTCAAATGTAGCAGGGAACTACCGGTAGACTGTCAATACACCACCAAACAAGATTCCCTTTTTTACAAAATAGGGACATTTATTTCGGGTGACAATCGTCTATGTCAAAACTCAATTTTTGTATTGTTAAATTAGTACAATATTGATGTCGTGGTGTCATTGGAAGTAATATTGAAACTTCTTATCATCCTTGAGGATATATCTAAGTGCCAGTTCAGGAATTCTCAGAAACTCGCTTGCCCACAATGGTTCATATCTGTGAAATCAATCTCTTGCGAACGCTGAAGCCAGGTATAAATGAGTCGGTTAATTTAAATTAGTTTAATTTCGTTGCATACACAATAACATTTATAACTGTGTTTGATTGATCAACTGAACCTTATTCGCCCGACATACAATTGGGTCAGCGACAATTTAAGTATGTAGAATTTGCATTCCATTTAACTTTTCTTTTTATTCCACCTCCAAAAGACATAATTAATGTCAAAATACAAAGGAAGCCAGCTTTTAATTCAGTGCAACAATACAACCAATACTTTCGCAAGTCAGTTATCAAAACACGGTTGGCACTTAATTAGGTTCTCAGATAAACGTTTGCGGACATAGTTTTTATGGTAGATAGACACATGTTACGTTTAATACGCATTGTTTTTTATGCTGATTACTCTTAAGAGAAACTAAAAGACTCAAGTTTCACTTAATAAAAATTATTTAACTGGCATTTAAATATTGATGTACAGCATAGGCATAAGTGTTATTTTCATTGATCAAAATATATGTGAATTAATTACGGTGTACTAAGAACGTCGTTTGGAGAAAACAAATGCAACAAATTATATGACTTCATATAAAAAATCGATAGTTAAAAATTTCTGATTAAAATTTCAAGGTCCTATCTACTGTTTTCAACCAAAAAACTAATGATATATTCATGTTTCTGTTACAAATTTTGACTGCAATTTTCTTAAAGTTAAAGAAATAGGGATCAAATTTTAGGGGAAGGGGGTATTTTGTGGTACAAAAAAATGGGATCCACTCCTGATCCCGTGTTATAAGCCGGTTCGCGAGTTATCATTAAGAAATAAGAAAACTAAAAATTACATCACAAAAAGAAACTGAAGTGGAAAGTGCTGATTAAAATTTCTTTTTCCCAAAAAAAGCGTATTTATTTTTTTTTATCAAGGAATGTTGTAGAAATTAATAAAACAGTAATGATTCTACCTACTTTTGTGATGATGCAAACAACAGATTAACTAAAATTGCAATTACTATAAAAACTATGTAAAAACTAAGTTATTAGTAAATGAAGACGTGAAAATGATGATATATGCAAAAAAAAATGTATACAAGTCCACTGTTATGTGGTACCAAAAAATAAAGGCGTAAATCTGTATTTAAAATAAAATCTAAAGAAAAAATAAAATAATGTTTAATTCCTAATTAGTGTAAATAATTAGTGGGATTAATTATATTTTTATATTCTCTTTCCAGTTTGTTTTGCTACTTTCTTTTTCAAATCAGTCATCTCCAAGTTATATGCAGCAAAATCTGAATGATAATGATATTATTATCTGTATTGTGATATATTTCACAATAAAAAAATTAGATAACAAAATAACCACATATAAATTATAGCTAATCTTAAAAGATAAGCGCATACATTTAAACTTACAAGGATTTTTTATGGAATGAAAAACACTTTACAAACTCTTTCATTATTCAATTTTCATGCACCCATTGCTAATTTTTAATCTGCACCATGTTTCCATTCAAGTATATGGCACCAGTTTTAATATACATTTCCAAATTTCTTTCATATATTGATTTTAAAAAAATAATCCTACTGCTTTCTTCATAAAATTGCTTCATTACATTCTGCAGAAACCTGGGTATGAGAAAAGTCATAATATAATAAATTTGTTTAGCTTTTTCTCCAACCAATTTTTGAGGCCTTCCTCAAATTTGAAGAATTTCCAAACTCTTTTGTTTTTCTTAGAAATATAAATAGGTTTCCAAGTGCTCAACTTTAAAACCAAAATGCGATTTTGCATTCTTTCCATTATTGCATCATCGGACACAAATCCTGATATTGTATGAAATACAATTAACATGTTACTGAAAATATGAATCGGAGGCAAGGTTTTGAGAAACTTGTCCTAGTCTCAGTTCAAGTAAACAGTTCAAAATTTCACTTCCAAATGTGATTTATGAATATCTGTCTTATTGCTAGGTTTGGAAATGTGTTTTTCACTAAAGATTATGCAAATGCCAAAAATGAGATAATGTAAAATCTACATGTTCAGGAGAAATTTAGTTAAATTGAGTCATCATCGGTATTACTACACACAGAAAGCAGTTCTACTTGTAAGCTTCCAGTTTTATTTCTACTGAACATTATATAATGTCAATATTGTGGTTTAGATTATTGTTCTGATACGCTCATAGCAAATTTAAGAGACAAATTTTATATGTAACAAGACTGTTAACAGAAGAAAGTCTAATACTTTTAAAAACTTCATTTGCAGTTTCCATAATATTGTATTTGCAGCTACTGAAATAACAAACAAAGTAACTGGTGTAAATGTGAAATGTTATCTATAAAGAGCAACAAATGTTTTCTCAGTTTAACAATTAACACTCATGCCATGAGGTTTTATCCAGAAAACAACAACAAATTTGAGTTTCACTAAGGGCTATTCCATTTAAACAAACTACTAGGTGGGGGAAGGCACATTCAAAAATGGAAGTAATTTTTTTAAAACACCACCAGTCATAGTAGTGAATTTTGGACACCCATGCCCATGCATAGAAGCAAATTTTCGAAATTCATTACCGTGCATACAAATTACTTTAATAGAAGTGAATTATATGTTGATTAATTTGTAATATTTGTAACTTGAATAGAAGTATTAAGCCAAATAGTAAGAAATAAAATATAATGGCTCTAACTAATATTTATAATTAAAGATAATATGATAAATAAAAAACATTTTGTGAATAGTAATAATAAAATGAGTTGTTAATTTTTGATCAACCGGGTATTTATAGTTTTCAAGTTTAAGGATGAAACATTGCCTTGACAGTTTATTTGGATTAAAAACCCAATATTTACATGGTTTAAGATCAATCTGTTTATAATCACCTAAATAATAGCACCCAGAAATTATATATGAAATTTGATAGCATGTAAGTTAAAAATAATATTTTCAAGTTAGAAAAGGTAATTTGTATTTTTTATATGAAGGGATTAAAGAAATATTAAAATCACAAGATGCCTGAATTACTTTTATTTCCATGGCGACAAGTCGAGGTTTTACATATAAAGTAACTCAACAAATGAGATTTTAAATAAAGTAACTCAACAAATTTGGGCATAGTAACACCTTGGGGCATGAGCAAGCTAATTTTATATCTCTCCCATTTGATCTCGGGTCAATATGAAAGATTGGGCAAAGAAAACTGCATATATAGAAACAGCATTTCATTTATATCCACTAGCTACGATGTCGTAGCCTCAACTTGATTTGTTGCGGTTGATGTACGAGTAAGGGTACTAATATTAGTACTATTATATCCACATGATGTTCAGTGGAACGCGCTCCGCTTTAACGCTAAGTCGGATATAACGCGGTCGCGGCGTTGCTCCCGAAATTTCGTATGTTTATTAGCACATGATTTTTCCCCCTTAAAAATACGTGAAATAGTATATTACAAATTTATCGTCATTTTCTGGACGAGATCGCATATGGTGAAGAGATCACATATGAATTCGAATAAAATACGATCGTGGCTTGGTCCCTGAAATTTTAAATATATGTACGTGTATTTTTCTCGTACCGAGACATTTTTTTTAATTTTAAGTAAAAGAAATAGTGAGTAAAACGTTTGCCATCATTTTTGGAGAAGAGTTCGCGTGTGAATTATAATACGATCGTGGCGTAGCTTCTTAAATTTAACAATTTCTCCAGGTTTTTTAAGTGTTATGCCAAAATAAACATGTGGTCTTTGTAGTTGTCTTAATTAATTCTGTATACAATCGTTGCTCAACGATAGCCGACGTGTGTTTCTTCTTTAACTGCACACACAACCAAGCAGCAGACAATGTGGTGTTAGATTACAAGTATCTCAGTTTAATAAACATAAAAAAAAACGAAAGCCACCATGTTTTCTGGGCTTGGCGATGTTATTAGACACAATCCGTTGACCAGTAAATAATTTCCGCTTTATTAGCTTGAAATTGAGAGGGTTTGAAATTGTACATGCGTTCAGCTTAAAAACCAATTATAAAAGTGACTTGTGACCATTTCAGACCTATTGCACTTAGTTCTCGGGTTTAACATGCGTACGGGGTTTGCTTATGAAATCGTTATTAATTTTCGCTTCTTTGTTTTAATTAAAAAAATATTTTACCGATACTTCGGGATATCGACGTTCCCATTGTATCCGTATTTCCGTTACAATCCATTGGAAATTGCCGATTTAGTTTTCTTTTCCCTGAAATCCCACAAATTATGGTGAGTAATGCGCAATGTTAACGGGGGGAGGAGAGGGACAGAAGAGAAAACAAACACAACGATGGCATTATGGAAACATATTATTAAAATAAAATGAACACCACCGATAGAAACATTTTTTCTTTTGATATGACCTGGCACAGAAGTGATTATTGTTTATTGATAACCATGCATGGGAGTTTTTTATTTTGCCGTCCGTGGGGTAGTGGTATGTTTAAATGAAATAGCCCTAACATTATTTACTGAATCACATGATTTCCAAAAAAGCTATTTATGAGTCAACTCTTCTAAGCTTTTTGTAAATGGCACAAGGCTTTATTTATTTATCAGATATATGTTGTTTAATATATCTTTTTAAAAAACTACCTATAACAAACTGCTATAAAAAGACATCATAAATGTAAATATGGTGTTGGGCAAAATACATGCATCCTTTCATTAGTAGCAAATGTATTTGCAATATAATATATCAACACCAACCAATAAAAAAATACAGAAAAACACTAAATAATTTTAATAAAATTTGACAATTTTAAAGTAAAATTAATAATTTCAGCATGAAATTTTATTTTGACTGCAGTAAAAGTATTTTCCAGCACTAAGCAGCATTTTAGTACTTTATGAAAAGACTCCTCTGTAATTTTACAAATCTACATTTGCTGAACGTGTTGCGTAGCAGTAGTAAATAAGTCATTTGTCAACATTATTTTATTTCTATCAGCTGCTATATGTGGTCAGAATCCAGATGTTGTTAAACTACCTACAGTAAATCATTTAAAAAGATTGAGGAACTCTAAGTTATTTCTGTTGTCATAAACCAGAAAAGGTGGTTTCATTTGGCATTTGAAACATAACTACATCATAGACGTGTACAGATTTGATAATTTTGTTTGTTTGCATGTGTAGTTGATTAACCATTTCTTTGGCAAGTGTCTGTTCAATTGTTTGTACATTTATTAACGAGAATCTGACTGCCCCAGTGGCCTAGTGTTTAGAGCATCTGCCTTTGATGTGCCAGGTCGCAGGTTTGAACCCCCAGCTGAGCCATACCAAATTCTTATAAAAATGGTACTAGCAGCTGCCTTGCTTGGTGCTCAACATTACAAGGTTAGTTTAGGACTGGTTGTCCTGGTGTCAGTACAATGGGACTGGGTGGCACATGATGCATGATGCCCCAGTGCTAGACCACTATAAACTGTCACACTGTGGATACTGCGGCCATGTGACTTAAAAATTGTTGAAGCTACATATAAATCCAATACACACACACAAACACACACTAAAGAAAATCAGCATCAATTATAGTCAGTGCAATTGCAGGCTCCTTTTAGTACCAATGAAAGATAAGCAAAGACAGCAAAATGTTTCTGAATGCAAACAACTTACTAATATACATGGAAGATAAAAGCAAGCTATAACACACAGAAAAGCAATATAACAGGCAGAGAAGCACAATAAAAATAATATCTGTACTTGGAAAAAAAATGTATGGTAGTGGGCCCCTCTTCATACATCAACTGGAACATTACTTAAGTAGTTCATATGCCAACCTTCTAAATTTATTGCTTGGACTGGAACTGGTCTAACTAATAAAAGGGATGCAAGCCAAAAATTGTTGTCAGACTATGTATGTGAAAAAATACAAATATATAGATATTTAGGTGGAAATAGGAAAAGCCTTAGAGTAAAGCTAACATACATATTCTGACTGACCTCATGTGACACTATGTACATTTGTCACACTGAGCTGAAATGTTTCTGGCATGTGTGATGTTAAATGAACAGTGTTGAAAAGAATACATTTTATCCAATGTTATCTTTAAAAAGAGCACAAACTGCATGATATAAAAAAGTACAAAATATTCCCTTCATAACATGACAAAGAAGAGGAATTTTTTTTCTTCCAGTTATTGGGTCTTTTAGCTGGGAAATAAAATGAAAAAAAAAAATCAACTATATCTGCATGATGTACATTGTCAGGTAGAGTGCCAACCTAATACAGTAACTTCAGGAGTTCTCCTAATGTATGAACAGCCTTTCCTGCAACATGGTGCATCATATGGCAATGACCACCTGATATGTACTATGATGGAGACATTTTTTAAAATATAGCATGCAACTCCTTTATGAATTCATTATTACTGATGCAGTATCAGCTGATAAACCTATACAGTTCTGCCAACTTATGTTTATTCAAAGCATTATCAAGCAAATAAAAAATGTTTTCTCCAGTGGAATCTACTTTTAATTCTGGTAATGAAAGAAGAGCACTCTGACTTTGCCCTTTTTGTTGTCAAAGTCTCTTACACAGACTGGGTATAACTTTTTTTTCATAATCACTACTCCTGTCTGTTACAATACTAAACGGCCCAATCTTCATAGCTTCTGCAATTTTAAGTGAAGTATCTTCTGCTAAACACCTAACAATATTAGATGATTTTGTTCTTGCACATACATATTTTCTGTAAGTTTGGAATCAGGAAGCATCTGTTTGTACAAGGACTAATGTAGTTTTCTACCACTAGGAATAGTCCATGTTCTATTAAGAACTTGGTACATAATGCCTCTGCATTTATACAATTTGTCTCCACAGTTTAGTTTTGATGTTAAAAGAAAAAAGAAGTTACCTTAGTATTGGAGGTAGTAACAAGCTAATTCAAGATTTTTCTTTGTTTTACCACCATGACCAATATTAAAATCCTTTCCACACAGCATGCAAGGGGCATGAAGCTGACCTAGAATGGAATGTTGTATTGTGCAATTCATATATTCATCTCTGAATCGATGTTTCGTCTTTTCTTAAACCATCTGTAAAATTATTTAAAAAAACATTTTTCCTTGAACACACGCAACAAGAATAAATCTGACTTTACTTCTAATGCCAAATACCTACAGACTGGTTCTGTACCAGATGTGAATTAGAACAATGAATCTGCGAGCAAAGAATAAAAGCTATAAAACCAGTCTGTTCTCTCCTAACTAAACCATACAGCTGCTATAAATAGAAACTGAGGTCATCTGTTTGACAGTTGTTTCTTGGAAAAAAGTTAGCTGCTAAAAATAGAACATTATATTGTTAGGAAAGTGCATGCAAGTCTACGGACAAGCATACTCTTATGTTGTAGTTACAGAGAAGCCATTTCTTTTCTACAATACAGTCTGTGTTATTAATGGAACGGTAATACAAATAAGAAAAAAATTATTAATGATTTTGAAAGGGTGATATACAGAAAATGCGTAATCAGAATACATTTACGTGAACATGTATAAATAAGTAAAAACAAGCATAATGATTATGCCAAATGTGTAATGGTTGGCATAAAAAAAAACAATGAAATGGTCCAAAATCGAAGATTGCACTATACTTTATGTTAGAACAATTAAAGAATATTTTAAAATCTGAAAATTTCTCTATGATAAGATAAAGTGTAACAGATACATAAACATCTTTGTTCATAAAATAATGTATATTATTATAATGGAATTTAAGAGTCTCTTTCATGCACTCTTTGGTGATATCTGAGATTGCACGAGTCAACAAAAGTCTTACCACAGACTTCACACACGAAGGGTCTTTTTCCACTATGAACCCTCTCCGTATGGTTTTTCAACCGACTAGTGTGAGTAAACATCTTATTGCACTCCTTGCATTTGAATGGTCTTTCTCCATTATGAATCTTCAGGTGAATTTCCAGTTCTGAAGCTTGCGAAAATGTCTTGTTACACTTGTCACACTGATGTGGCCTAGATCCTGTGTGAATTCTTATATGTCGATAATGCTGGGCCGCACTTGCAGATTCTTTCCCACAGTCTGGACAACTGTAAGGTTTCTCACCACTGTGAATTCTTGCATGAATAGTCAGATCATTGGCACGTGCAAATGCCTTTCCACACTCGGAACACTTGTACGGTCGTTCACCACTGTGAATTCTGTAATGGCGGTCACGATAACATGCATAAGGAAATGTTTTTCCACAGACGTCACATTTATACAATGTATCCTTATCATGATGTTCTTTCTGATGTTTCTGTAGAAGTTTCGACGTTTTAAACTGTTCGTCACAGACCTCACATTTTAGCTTATCTCCAAAATGGATTTTCTCATGAATGGCAAGGTAAGATGGATATTTGAATGTCTTATCACAGTACTGGCATTTAATTAGTTGAAGTTCTTGCTGCTCATGTTCTTTAAGAGCTTCAGAATGGACAAAGGCCTCCATCTGAAAAAAGATCATTTCCTGGATCAAGGATAATTGTAATACATTATAATATTTTATGCACATAGCACACATTTTAGAGGCAATAAGAAACTTGAATTACGAGTGAATTAGACATAATGAAGTACAGTATGCCTGCGTAATTGTATTTGTTACTCTGCACTCCCCAGGCCTAGTAAACATCATATGAAGTCTTCCGGTGAATAATTCATGTCAGTATGACTTACCATTCTAATAACAAAATTTTTACGATGGCCATTGTGGTGACAGTTTGGTCACATTTTCATTTATGACAAACTAATCAGAAGAAATCATTTTGTGAAAATTTCATGTTAATGCGACCATCCACTCAGGAGGAAAAAACCCCAGATTTTTCAAGACAGCCACTGTGGTGGCCATACTGAATATCTGGTGGCCATACTGAATATCTGCATACTACAATTTTCATTTTGGGTCAACATTACCATGGGATGAATCTGTATGTAAAGTTTCATGGAAATCACCTGAGTTGTTTAGGAAGAGTAGTGTTAACAAGCTTGGGCTAACATACCAACACATAACAGACTGTACCATAAACTCCTCTTATTTATGAACAGTAGAGCTGAAAAAGCACTTGTACCAGACTAGTGATCTGGAATATCATACTTTTCTGACTCTGAAAATGAATAATCCAAGATGTTAGGCTATGGGATTGCATTAGCCCTAGATGTCAGGGAACACATAGAGATGTCACCTTCAGCCCCTCTTCCATGATGATATTGACTGGGATTTAGGGGCTGATTAACATCTGAAAAATCTGCAGCCAATCTTGCACACATCTGTATACATATTTACTGATAATTTTAGTGGCTACAGAAAGATTTGCATGCAGCAAAATTGCACATTTTGATGAACGGTTGACATCAGACTAGTATATAATAAATTAGTATCAACACAGATTTGGGGGGTTGATTTATCGGATTATCTTCAGTTCTGACATAACAGGAACTGCACAGATCGCTGAATACCATACATGCTATGTAACTAAAAGATGACCTCGCTATTTAAGAATTACTTTTGGGTAGGTACAATGAAAGGGCTTAAAGACATGAAGCATGGGACTTCTAAATTTCCAAACATGGAAGTTTACAATAATTGGAAATAAAAAATTAATAAAACCCATGTGCAACTGAAAATATACTAAACAACACCAACAACACAAAAAAACAACGCTTGATGTTAATGTTAGACTGTGACAGGATATATTAAAGAGAGGAAACACAGAACTACTGCAAAAATCAGACACATAAGCAGATGCACTTTAAATTGCAATTTTAAATTTAAAGTTAGGGTACTGAAGGCCATCAACTAACTAGTCCTGCAAGCTAAGGCCTTTCAATTTATAGGATAATTGTCAAACCTAACCCAAGAGGTCACTGATTCAAAACTTGATGGCAAATGTTTCTTCCTTTCCATGGAAGGACTAGAAATGTTTTACCTTTCTCCTTGGTGTTTTGGCCTTCCTTTTTGTTCTTATGTCTTGTTGCAGTGTCTGCTTTTCAGAATCTATTTGACCTAATGCTTCTTTTTCCACAACATTCATAAGGGTATTGGATAGCCAAAGGATATGATCTTGGGAATAAATGTTACAGGTTGGCAAAATCACCCCATCTTTGCCACTCAGAAGAGCATCTTTGGTGTCTGCACTGAATGTTCCATTTGAATTTGGATCAGAGTTAGTCTTACAAGATTTTAAGACACCATTTTCTTTTATTCTGACATATCTGAATTTCGGAGAATCTACAGAAGACTTGGAACTGATTGAAGTCTCTGGCGCTAACAAGGTTTTGTTTCCGGTTTCATAATTTTCCATGTGTGCTGCCAATACTCTAATTCTTTCTTGTTCAAATTGATTTAGTGAATTGCAATGAGGGTTTTTCTGAGTGAGGTTGCAAATTCTTTTATGATGGGATGTTGATGGCATTTTTATGTAGATTGACGAGGTGGAGGAATCCTGTAAAATAAACAAGAAATGGAATTGTAAGAAGACAGAGCAGAAAAAGCTTTAAAAATAACTGAAACATAGAAATTACTTTACAATGGCTTATAATTAACTACTTCTGACTTTGGTGCAGTTTCCCACACAGTATCTGCAGACTTTTCAAATTCATAACTGTACCAAAATATTTCCCCACCAACTAATCTAAATATCAAAGGTGAAGATGCCTCAAATCAATGAATATTAGCAATCCACAATTAAAAAATTAACACATACTGTCTGAATTTTCTGTTGCTATAAAATGTAACAGCTTTTTTAATGAGTCACCAACTACTCTAAATATCAAAGGTGAAGATGTTCATGGAAGCTTGAAGGTAGAGTTGGAGCCCGCTATAACCCGCCCCGTTATAACACGAATTCGGATATAACCCGGTCGTGGCATGGCTCCCGAAATTTAAGGTAATTTATTACAGGTATTTTTCTCAAATACCAAAAAAAAAAAAAAAAAAAAAAAAAAATTAAGTATGAAAAAAAAAAATACGTCAAGAGTGTAATTATCATTCTCATATTCGTCTAAACAGTGCGAAAAAAAACATGTAGAAAATGTATTATCAAATTTCTTCTAGTTTTGTGCCAAAATAAACGTCGGAAATACGAACCAATTGCTGGGCCTACTGAGAACTTTGATCTTTGTTTATTGTTGAAAAATTACAGCTCATAAGTGTCAATATTATAATTACTGATTCCTGAGTAATGAAGCCATCGTGTCTACTTTGTTTTGTCTTGAATGCATTCCGAATACAATCGTTGCTCTAATAATCTCCGATATATGTTCTCTTAATTTCATACACAACTAAGCAACAGCCAATGCGGCGGTTGATAAAAGATTCTCACCAGAATATATAAATCAATTAATTTAAGTACATTGTTTATCATCAAAGTGAACTGCCGAGCTAAACTTGTTCAATTCATGGGGCAACGGTTTTATACAGCATCAAAGAAACAAAGCCGCCAGCATGTGCGCATGGCTTGGCGGTGTTGTTTTATGCAATCTGTTCACTAGTAAATTCGAATTCTGCAACTGAGAACTATAATTGACTTTGCCAAGAGCAAACATGACATTAGCAGAAAGCTAGAGGCGTAGCTAGGAGGGGGCAGGGGGGTACATATGTACCCGGGCGCCAAGGTACAGGGGCGCCAAAATGAGGCTTTCAACGTTACATTATAATAAGTAAACATGGGTAATAAATCGGTCATAGAAAAATGTGATTAAACGGGGAGGGGGCTGGGGCACCAATTTTATAGTTCATCCCTGGGTGCAAAATATCATAGCTACGCCTCTGCAGAAAGCAGCTAAAAATCAGAGTTTTTCAAAAAGTAATAACTGTTGACAGATGAGAAATGTAATGGTAAAAAATGTATACGACACTGAGGTCTCGGAGACGCTTAATTACGCGTATTTGAATGAAAATATTTGATCTGGAACACATAAATCACTCCATGCAGGAGTCCTCCGTACGCATGCAAATAGCTGGGAGACAAAGTTAGTGTTGATTACGTTATCATTTTAGCTGTGCTGATATTTACAGTGACATAATTCAGTGGTTAAAATACAGCCAGTTCTGCCTGCTGTATTTATTAGAGTACATCAAAAGAACATGATGCAATAGCTGGGTGGCAAGTTCAAAGGACTTTGACTAGCAGCTTGGGTGGGAAAATGTTCTGAAATTTACAATGACTGAATTCAGAGACAGAAAGATCCTGAGATGTACATGTAGTTATTATAAGACTACACTTTAGCTTCCATTATTTAATCTACGGACATATACTATTTCATCGTTCATTACGTACACCCGTTACGTAATTTTTGTTATTTTCTTTTCATTGAATTCAGTCACATAATGATCTGTGACAAAATTATTGAATATTTTACATCTGTGTGTGGATATTTTTGATGGAAATATTTGTATTATGGATTCAATGTATGTTACAAGATTCGCTGGTGAGTACACGGTGTTGATACTCGTTTCATGCAATAGATTATACATGTATATATAAATTAGACACGTGTATGTACCAATGCATGGTTCTCTGAATAAAGTAATATATTATATCTGCAATTTCTGTTACTACAGCAAATGTTTTTCTCATTTAATATATATTGATCAAAAATTGTAATTGTGCCATGCATTTTCGCACCCTTCTTTATGTAACCCCCCTCCCCAATTAAATCCCAAAAATGTGTTGGTGGTAGCTTATAACACGGTTCGGTTCATAACACGGTCGGATTCTATGGCTCCCAACTACCGTGTTATAGCGGGGTCCGACTGTACATACATCACAGAGGCATATTTTGCAAGGTAGTAATAGAACTTTTCAAGATGTGTGCAGACATCAAATTTACCTGTACAAGCAAAACTGATGAAAAAGATAAGATTCACATTTTTCAATCCAAATAACAATTGATCACAATGGCACATGTGTGTTGTTAACTGTCTTGCACTTTTGTGAAAGCAAGCTAACAAATTACTAATTGGTCAGAGCCAATTTATTTACGCTACTCTTTTTCTTTGTGCATTATGTGTATTACATCCCGCTTTCACAGCGGATGTTCTAACCACTAGGCCACCAAAGCGGTAGCAACATAGGAATAAATCATTAAATAAAAATGAAAAGTCATCACATAAATGGAAAATTCTTACTTTAGATGTAAAATCTATTCAGCTCAACAAATGTGGGGAGATTTCTAGAATTCTTGTCCAAAAGAATAAGTTGGAAAGGCTAAAAAAAAAAAAGCATCACAAAGATACGGAGAATATTTTGCAGCAGTGGAAATAAGAGTAACATAAATGTAACCAGATTCTGAGTGCCATTTTTTCAAGTTTATTTCATTGCAATGGCTGGGCTGAATATGTAAATTAGTCAAAAGTAAAGTTATTCAGCACACATTCAAGCATGTTATATTCTATATATTTTTATACAGTTTTGAATACGTTAAATTCATTTATGTTGGGTAGCAACTTTTGTGGCCTTTCAAGTCAGTTTTTGTAAATAACTATACATTTTTTTTAATGAAGGAAGGAGACTTTAAAAATGTTTTTTTTTCCTTCTCAATTAGCCTTCAATTTCAAGGTATGTAATAGCCTCAAACTGAGGAATATTAGCAATCCACAAATAAAAATTGAACACACTGAATTTTGCGTTTCTATAGAGTGTGACAGCTTCTTTTATGAGTCACCTTTTTTTTTGGTGCTCTGGCTTTCCTTTTAGCTACATTTTCCTGTTTCATGCCATCTAAAGTGGAGGATTTAATCCATGCCTGGTCTAGAGAATGCCAAGGAATCATGTTGTCTTTCCTGTCTTGTAATACTGCTGAGTAGTCTGGGTAATTGTTGTTTGCCTAAAACAAACAATTCATAAACTTAACAAATAATTCACAATCTCTCTTACCTGTACCAGAACATCACAACATAAAAATCATTCTGTCCTACTGTGACACAATACTTAACAAAACAAGACTACATCAGTGAGAAACACAACTTGCTCACAACTATAATAAGAAGAAAATAATTGAAGTCAGTTTAATGGACAAGAAATTGATTAACTCATTAAACGCTACAATATACCATTTGCTGTTAGCCAGTTTTAGAAATTTAAATAATGTTTTTGTTGTTGTACAGTTTAATGCCCTTTTTTGGCATATGATAGGCTATACATGGCAGCCAGTATTAATGGTGGAGGAGGAACCCAGGTCAACCCACAGAAAGAACCGACCCATGAGAAGCTACTGGCAAGCTTTCTCTCATACCCACATTGGCTGAATCTGAGACTCGAACCCATACAGACAGGTGAGATGGCAGTGATCCATTATGGAGAGTGCATTTGACCACTTGGTCACTCAGGGCCCCATTAAAATAATAATTTAACATGGACAGTAAATTCCCAAATAAGTAATCTGCTCATTGAACAAGTTTTCATAACTGATAAATATAGCAACTGCAAAGGCTTGTCATCACAAAAAAACACATATTTTGCTGCATATATTAATTCTCTCTACCAGTACTCCTCTCGATACTTTGATATTTTTTTCGTACTTTAACCCTGGAGTGATACAGTACCCTAACCCTGCTAGTGATATACTTGCTTTAAAGACCAACTGCAAACAACAAAGACCCTGATCTGCCATTGCTTAATGCACCAGCAGATGAAGCCCTATGTTGTTAACTCAGTTGATAACTACATGTACTAATTAACCCAACAGACCCATATATACAAGCACATTATTCGAAAAATCTGGTTCTGTGCAGTTTACATATGGACTTGTCTAATAAGTAAGAAATTATCAGGTAGGAAGAATGCCGACTGTTTGTGTCCACAAAATTTCAGATTTTAAATATCATATTCTTTGACAAAAAATATATAATATCTTGGACTAGGCATAGAGAACGATACTGATGGCCATGGTAGTGAGGGGTAAGAGTGTAGTATTCATGCTGTTTCCATCAGTTACCAGGTTTAGTTAGCCTCTTACTCCAAATTTTTTTTAAGATTAAGCCAATAATTTCTCAATTAATTATTAGTCAATATTTCAATCATTTTTGTCAATATTTCAATCATTTTTTTGTCAATATATCTTGTCAATATTTCACTTTTTAAATTAATATTTTGATCATATTTTGTCAATATTTCAATCACTGTTTGTCCATATTTTGATATTTAATGTCAATATTTCAATCATTTTTTGTCAATTATTTAATCATTTTTTGTCAATATCTCAATCATTTTGTACTTTTCTCACTTGCCACAGAAACTTTAAAGCACTTACATTAAGTGATACAACATCAATTTCCTTTTCACCAGCACAACATGTAAACATATAGATGTTACATTACTATTTAGGCACCACAGCTATATATTCTACTTATTGCATATGTATATGCTTCCCATTATTGAGTACAGTTGTCCCTTGCCACTTCGCGCTTCAACTTTCGCGGCTTAACTTTATTGCGGTTTATTCAAATATGTTAAAAAGCATATTTAGAGGGTTGTGAACAGGTTGCTCTAACTACAAAAATATTTGATTTATAAATAAAGAATCCTACTTCGCGGAAATCATGGTAGAGTCTGGAACCGATTAACTGCGTTAAACGAGGGATGACTGCACTTGACAGACTTGTGCTGATTTGCATCATGTGGTGAATACAATTCCAAATGAGGCTGATGGATCAAGAACACATAAGCAAAATTTTACTGAATAAGCATATCATCAAACATGGATGTAAAATTCCAGGAAGAATGAGTTTCAGATTTTTTAAAGTTGACCTTTATTTTAGTTATGGATATTTATAATAGAAACCTAATTTTTTTCAATGAAAAAAACTTATATCCAATTTCAAGCATGTTTTCAGGAGCTAACTGAGCATTTTCAAGCACTTTAATGACCAATTTTCAAATTCAATCACTTTTCCATTACTTTGAGAAGCCAACTTCACATTCAAGCACTTTTCATGACTTTAAGAAGCCAACCTCAACTTCAAGAACCTTTGCCATAATTTAAAGAGCCTACCTCAAATTCAAGCACTTTTCAGTTCTTTAAGAAGCCAACCTCAAACTGAAACACTTTTCAGTTATTTAAGAAGCCAACCTCAAACTGAAGCACTTTTCAGTTCTTTAAGAAGTCAGCCTCAAATCTGAGCATTTGTATGGTACGCGGAGGTTTGACCACAGGTGCTTTGTCCACAGCGGGGGCTTGACCACCGGGGTTTTGTCCATAGGTGGTTTGTCCATATGTGGTTTATATATATATATATATATATATATATATATATATATATATATATATATATATATAATTTGTATAGTTGAAGGATTATAAGTTGCATAATGTATATCTTAATGTTATCAAGGGATTATACAGTAAGTTGCGTATCTTAAGTTGCGGCAATTAATCCACTGCGTGATGCAATGTGCCTATTGGTTGCAATCAAACATCCAGAAGACTTGTATTTATACATGATGTAATAATATGATTATGTATAAATGTATAATGTATACATTATTTAACTAAATGACAGATGTGCAATAGCACGCAAATATGTCAGTACATCTGTTTGACCATATGTCTGAACATATGGTAATAGAGGTAGCAACAATCTCTGTTTACGTTAGTACTTTACATGCAAACGATTTACAAATACTTTTTTATTTATTTACATTGTCAGCTGGTCACTTTGAAATAAATGACAATTACCAAAATAATTATCAGTGACAAGGAATTCTGAAAGAATTTGAGAACACTTGTTTTATCGATTTAATTATCTGGCAAATTATATTTGTCTCCATAATTATGTGAAAAATAGATGAAAAACATGATTGAGGGTGCTAAATATTTGGTAGACTGATCGTTCTTTGAAAGAAATCCAAGTGCCTCATCATCAGCAATAAGATTTTATGACTCTGTGATCGTAAACTAAGTAAACAAAAAAGATCTAAGAACAAGTTTTGTAAAATTCAACAAATAATTAAGTTCCCTAGAATAAAAGGTGAAAATTTAAAAAGGGCATACAGTATTGTGAATTAAACTCCAAATAGTTTTAAAAAGTTCTATCACAAGTAAAAATATATTGAGTTCTAATTGAATTCCAGCAGTATTCCAAATATATTTCAATATCAATGTTGTTGTTTTTGTAGGGTTTAACGCCATTTTCATCACACGATAGGTTATATATGATGGCCAGTATTAATGGTGGAGGAAGAAGCCAGGAAAGAACCACGACCCATGAGAAACTACTGTCAAGCTTTCCCACATACCCATATTGGCTGAATCTGAGATTTGAACACATGCAGACAGAGGCAAGATGGCAGTGATCCATAACGAAGAGTGCTTTAGACCACTCAGGGCCCCCATGAATATTAATGTGTTTCTGTGTATGTAGTCCCTACTGTGTTAATGTGCCAATGGCATGGAATGTGTCAATGTGTTGACAGTCTAATGATTAATCACAAATCATAAATCATAATAATAGTCAAAAAATGTCCTTGACTGAATTCATTTTAATTCCAAATTAATGATTTAATCTAAGAAGTATTAATGAGCACTTTGTAATTCCAGTGAATAATTTAAATAAATAAATCCACTGAATTTAAAAACTGAACACAACAATAAGGCTGATTCTGCTTGAAACAACTAATCATCAGGCATACATGTTTATATACCCCTCCACTTGACCTAGGACACAAAAATTACCATTTTCTGGAAATACTGTCATTTAATGGAGAAAAAAAATTCTGGAACTTTCTTATGTCAGAATTAAGACAATTCCTTTAACTGAAAAAATGATGTAAACATGTTTACAATTAATTATGATCTGAATATTTAATCTATAATCATAGAGAAATATTAGGCATGAATTAAGTTGTTTAAAAAACGAATGTCACTAGTCAGACAGACCATTAACTTGATTCTGGACTAAGGTCAATTATATAGTACGTTTATATAAAAAATATAACCATTGAAAAAAGCCAATAAATAATGCAAATTAAATAAACAGAAAAAAAGCATTTTATTTCCAGACATACTTGTCCAAGTAAACTCACAATTTATATTATTAGCACTTTATCACTAGTAATCCTGAAATCAGCTACATGCATTTAAACAATCTTAGACAATCATATAATGACTTTAGAATTATCAAACTTGGCACATGCTGGAGCACACAAAATGCCAGTAGATAGATGTCAGCAAATACTGTATTCATAAAGATATTTTAATTCCATTGCCAACTTGAACTTACCTAAGCTGAATCTGAGTTTACCCCATGCATTAAGCATGTGGTTTTGTAAAGGCATGGGTAATGCATTTGAGAGAAAAATATTAATTAGTTTTAAAAAAAGTTAGCATATGAGTAAGTTCGCGACAACTTCAATTATTTTCTATTATCTGGTTCAATGGCAAAGACTCGGACAATGAACTGTTGTAATGCACACAGGTATCTTGTGAGTATGTTAACTTAGACTGGTAAGAAACTATTTTTGTCAAAAAATTAGGTATGATTAAGTTTCTCAAGAACATCAGTGATGGATTAATAATTATCACTTAAAAATAATAAAGGACTGAAAAATGAACATGTCTTGGATTCCTGGAAGTTCTCTTCAATTAGCAACCTCAATATTAGAACTATCATATGAATATATTTTATTTAAATCAGAGTCCTGTGCAATCTGCATACATAAATACATGACTTGAGATATTACATACAGTTGTGCATAAATACCAAAAAAAAAAAAAAACATATATGAAATTAAATACCAATAACAACTGTCCACTTTAATGTGCACCATGTTTCCATTATAGGTAAAGCTCAACTATTGTTTTTTAGCCCTAATAAACTATTTTTTAGACAAAAATCATATAGGCTCTACAGCACATTGCAGCCGATGAAGCAAGATCTACAGTACATTGCAGCCGATGAAGCAAGATCTACAGTACATGCAGATGAAGCAAGATCTACAGCACATTGCAGCCGATGAAGCAAGATCTACAGTACATTGCAGCCGATGAAGCAAGATCTACAGTACATGCAGATGAAGCAAGATCTACAGCACATTGCAGCAGATGAAGCAAGATCTACAGTACATTGCAGCAGATGAAGCAAGATCTACAGTACAAGCAGATGAAGCAAGATCTACAGTACATGCAGATGAAGCAAGATCTACAGTACATGCAGATGAAGCAAGATCTACAGTACATTGCAGCAGATGAAGCAAGATCTACAGTACATGCAGATGAAGCAAGATCTACAGTACAAGCAGATGAAGCAAGATCTACAGCACATTGCAGCAGATGAAGCAAGATCTACAGCACATTGCAGCAGATGAAGCAAGATCTACAGTACATTGCAGCAGATGAAGCAAGATCTACAGTACAAGCAGATGAAGCAAGATCTACAGCACATTGCAGCAGATGAAGCAAGATCAAACAGTTATATATCTAGTGACCTTTGTTTGAAATGGAACATTTTCTTCACTTGATTCATCAACTTCCATTCCAACTTCTTTGGAAATAGCAGATCTTGAAGAGCATGAGCTCAATTTCTTGTCAACATTTCTTCGGAAGGTCTGACACTTCTCATTGGTGCAGGTCTCAGAATCTGAAGACTGGTCATCTTTATTTGTGCCATTGGGATTTAGTAATGACCTAAAGTCTTCACAATGCTGAATAAGGGAGCCAATTTTCAAATAGTCTGCAAGTTTTTCCACTTCATCAATATTATCAGACCTTAGCTGCACAGCCCCAGCATAGAGGTAATCAAGAATTTGTCCCACAGCCACTTGATCTAGTTCCAGTGGAAGATAAATCTGGATATTTCTCCCTTCCTCTCTGTACTCCAACATATTTAAAATATTGGGACAGGCAGCAATCAACACCAGTTTGTGAAGCTGTAATAAATAAAAAAAATTCCAAGGGTTTGAATTCTAATAAAACCTCCAAACATAAAAGCAATAACTGTTACAGTTATTCTCTCTTACTGTAGCATCATGCCTATTGTATGTATTATATAACAATTTAAATTCTACTCTTTTACGTTTCTAAAACACTGTGGTACAAAAAGGTGATTAAAAATGTGACAGTATGTGTTTAAATGTTAAAAATTAAGTCAACCAATTGTACTTATATTTATAATGCCAGCATTCTGATTCCCTTTGTTTAGTTGTGAATCCCTAATGGTCAAAATCATGGGTGTATGGATAAATTAGGGCATACAGTGGTTTGAAAATCAAACGTATTGTTGACAGTGATGTAATATGTGTCATTTGTTATGAAAGATGTATAATTTGCAACACAGAATCTATTCATTAAATCGTCCAATGCATTTACGTTAATTCCAATACATCACCAAAATCTTGATAGCATGTCAAATTTAACAATTGATCAGACACCTTGAAACATTCTCATTTTTAGCTCTAATGATAACAGATCAGACGAGCTTACAATATATATACTCACTTAAGTCAAGTCCAACTGCAAACTGCACAGACCCAGATCTGCAATAGCATATGCATTGGCAGATCTGGTTCTGTAAAGTTTGTTAGGGGTAATCAGTAGAACAAACTCTACGTATAATAATGCATATATGGTATATGATGGACTGTTGTCTGCCATTCATTCATTACAATAAGTTTGATATTGCTACTACTCTGCCATGACATTTTATAAACACATTCTTCCCAAAGTCTAGTTACTTCATTATGAAAATGGTGCCCCTCAGACATCCAATATGGCCTCAATGGTTGTCAGATACAAACATTTGCTATAGTTACTAAGTCCGATTGGATGGTCATCAATATGGGTAGTTGGTCCTAAATGGCAATGGTGTCAATCTGACACTCATCATGGCTGTCATTGTGGCATCTTGACAAGTTTTCTAATTCTACTTCAAGGTTCTGCATATTTATATAGGTATGAAAATGTAAAGAATCCTCCTGATTATTCTCCACTGATAATCCATGGTATGAAAACATAAATGTTTATATCTTAGGTGAGGCTTAAAGAACTACAATATTCTTTATTTTGGATTTGAGAGTAAATAAACAAGCCTAACTTTTGATATAATACAAAAACAGGGAAACTGCTAACCATGTGTGGCTATTTTCACTTCCTGAACTTTTGAAGTAGATTATATATAAAAATTAGACAGCAACTCTTTGTTATTATAAATTTTCATAATGCACTTTCAAAATATAATGCCTACACTGCGACAATTTATTTCTACAATAGGGCACAAAATTATTCTATTTCAACTACTGTTCCCAGACATAGAAGCAAGTAATTTTCATCCACTCTCTGCGTTAAACACCGCTTGGATTTCCTAACAGTGATAAAAAGTATTGCCAGTCCCAGTAGATGAAATAAATGAAAATAATCTTAAAATTTCTCTGGCCCTAAATGATGCCAATTTAACCTCCCATTATTTGAAAAATATCATAACAGTTAATTCGACTGAATGGATGGTCATACTGGCATTTTAAAAAAGAGGCCCAGGTATCTGAGATTACTTATAATACTGTGTGTGTGTGTGTGTGTGTGTGTGTGTGTGTGTACGTACGTACGTATGTATATATACACACACAATTTAAAAAAGAGTAAAGTCTAGTGGCTGAAGTGGATTCATTCATGTGGCAGGCCCATACAAGGGAGTGATTCATTGTTGTTCAATTTAGTCAGCATCTTCAGATTCTGAACACATCAAATGGTAACACTACTTGTCATATGGAATTGCATGGGGTAGCTGGTTATGTGTTTGGTTCACTTGTGGAATGATGACATTATCCAAGCCAACATGGATCTAAAACCTTTTTCACCAAGGCCACAAGAAAATAATTGATACAACTTTATGGACAGTGTTTTAAGGAAGAGATCATAAACAAGTACCATAATAACCGATAAACATCTTAGCATCGTTAGCTGCATTTAATTTGACTCCTATTTGATGTTGAGTGTAAGTGGTATATCTTGAGAGGTGGTTTATTTGTGTTTATATAGGTGCTGCAATCATTTTAACCATTGATGCTGTTTTTTTTTTCTTCCTCATTCTTGTTCATTCGTATTCTTTATCTGAGATATCTTCTGAGATTAATCAATTAAATTAAATACATACAAATATGCAAATTTTGAAAGATAAAAAAACCACATATAAATATCCATAAAATTATCTCTTTATTCGAAAGCATGAAATTTGAGACCCAGTAGATTGAACCACTTTCTCAGCATAAAAAGTACAAATCATTTATGCATGCAATATTGTTTTCTGGATCTCTCCAAACCCCTTGGGTACTTGGACCTAATTCAAAATTTAGTAACTGTGTATGCTCAATCCTTAAAGTATTTTCATTTATTTGGCATTATAAAGGGAGTTAATCTGACAGGTACAGTTAACATGGACTCCTGGGTCTGTCCTTACCATTCCTGAGAACCTGCCCTTGGAGTCATAACTTGGCAACCACTAACATTGGTACCTAAGGGAGCTAAAGTGGTTCAATGGTTAAGACACTATACATGTGACCAGAAGGTTGCAAGTTCTAGCATGAACAACATATCTGCTTGTATTGATAATCAAACAGATTTTGTTTATAAGGTTCTGAATATCTTTTCACTAAATAATTAAATCTGCAAGCATGTGATGTGGAAAGCATAATGGGTTATTGTATCTTCTTGATTTTTTTTATAACAGTTAAAAAATACAAAAGATACATTTAACTTCATTCAGATGTAATAACACTGAATATATGAAATACCTAAATTAATGCACACTACATGTGATAACATACAAACAACAAATGTTTCAGATGCTTTAATTATGATATTACTGGCAAATTCCAGACTATATTTAACTCAACTTCTCAAGCTTGCTTCAAAATGTTCGGGAATTACAATGCACACAAACATTATAAACAAAGACTTAATTTTCAAAAGACACTCTGACCATTATGATACATTTTGTGGTGTGCAAACCAAGATGTTAAAGGTCTTCAGTCTAGAGGTTACACTACATTATAAGCATATTTTTGAAAAGTATTATGTCCATGTATAAAACTTATTGTGGCCATATATGGACCACATCACAAATGAAGAAGTACGTAACACCATCAGGCACAAAGTAGGCCAATGTGAAGTCTTCCTCACTAACATCAAAAAGAGAAAGCTGAAATGATAGGGCCATATCACTAGTCTATCCACAACAGTACTGCAGGGAAGCATCCAGGGTGGCACAAGGAGAGGTATCCAGAGACAAAAGTAGACTGACAACATCACAGAATGGACCAGGAAATTTTTTGCTTAGACACAGGCATTGGCATATGATCAAGACAAGTGGAGTGAACTGGTCAGATGTTCAGCAGCACAGTGCCTCGACAACCACACAAGGTCAAGAGACTGCTGCTGCTGCTGATGATGATAACACTTACTGGGTGTGCATCACAGATGCTCAACAATGTCCTTTGTTTATTTGGGTTAAACTTACTTTAAGGTTTTTGCTAAGTGCCTTTAGATAGTATTATTGGGCAATAGCAGTAAAGTTTCTTGCCTAAGGATACAACATAGGAGCTGACCTAGCCCAGTCTTGAGAATCAAACCTGGTACTAATGCATAGAAGCCCAGCATGCTAAGCACTGGTAAATACCAGTGAAGTAAAATGTAATTATATTATCAAATTGTAATCAATTTAGAGTGTTGATAAATGCTGCCACAATGTTTGTCTTCCTTGGTTTAAATTATTAACTATACATCACAGCATATTATTTTGTTCTTTTTTTATAACAAGTTCTATAGAAACAAGCATCTGTACTGTAAAATTATTTGTTATCTGTTTAAGCTTTTTCTTACGCAAGGGAAATAATGTTGGATAACCCCAACCTAATACAGTATCTGAAACAGTCCTTTATAATAGTTTACTTCCCTTCCTTTACTCAAAAAAAAAGTAGGATGCTCTCTATATAAATTTCTTCCAATGCTGTTAATTGCATATGATGAAAACAATGGTTTTAAGTTTTCTCTAGCTTTTTAATCTTCATCCATTTTTAAAGGCACACCTCCATCATTTGCCTAACTTTGTATCAAAGCTGGAAATAATTATGTTTGGCAATTATTTTTAAATAAAGTTGCATCAACATTTTTCAACTTTTACTAATGGTAGCTATACTTGATGAAAAATCATTAACCCACTGTAAGCTCATGGCAGGCTTTCTCACATCAGTGATCTCCCCAGATTTCTTTTTACAGCATTAGGGTAAGCACATGGTGGCATAAAATGTTTTAAAAAACATTGATGCGGGAATGAAAGAATCAATATCAGTAAAATATAAACAAAGTATATACATATACATATAATTCCCGAAGTAATAACATTAGTTAATGTCAAACTTATTTTTGTATTTGAACTTAAACAAATGATATCCTTCATTTCTTCACTTCACTATACATTTGATTGCCGTGTCAAAAATAAAGTATGCCATGCAAAGTTCTTCTGTACTAATTGCCATTAGGTAATTCAGCACCCTATTACTTGACCAGCTTCTTAACAGACACTTGTTTCTGTACATGTTAATGACTTTACACAGTCTGAACAAATGGAATATACAATTTATTGATGGATGATCAAAAAGATAAAAAAAGATTCATAGTCATAACTTTACAAAATACCAAAATCATCATGAAGGAAACCCAGTTGTAAACTTGTTGTCTAATGATGGAGAAATATTTCAAAAAGAAATGAAGGATTAATCCAACACGTTTCAGTTACATGTTTTCAAAACAGGCCAAACTGGAAGACAAAATCTGCTAATTTTTCTTATTTTAATAGACGGAAATGAAAAATTAATCCAGCATCACCCACTTCAGTTGTGGTTTAATGTTCAAATTATCAATCTCTTCCACAGAGAATACAAAGTAAATATAAAAGAAACTTGTGCATAATATGCAGCATACATTCCTTGCCACATTTTCTAGAAATTAAAAGGACAGACAAAAATCACAAAAACAACATGTACCATAAAAATGATAGTGCCAATGGAATTGTACCCCACCCCCATATAAGCTGTTGGTAACTAAATAGATCTGAGCCAAAATTTAGCAATATGGAAAACTTACCACCCGATTCAACAATTTCCACCCAAGGATACAAAATCTTCCAGTCAGTGTTGAACCCCATCCTTTGGTTCTTAAGCTCTTGCTTTGGGAAGTTCCGCTATCTGAATCAGAATCACCAATCTGATCTTCACAGACAGGTCAACATGGGGCTATTTGGGTCATGGTTATATTGTATGTTTTTTTTAAGGTGGTGTGTCCATTTTACACTTGATATTGCTCAACTTAAAATGTAATATGTATAAGTTCTTTAGCTTATAGTAGAAACAACTGAAATACATAGGACTCGCACACTAAAAGTTGACTCCCATCATCACTGACCAATCACATAACTATATCAGCATAAAGATAAATCCTGCATCAATATTCGCACATACATACCTTAATTAAATACCAACAAAATGTACAAAGAGATGTGATATGAGTAACAGGGCTTTGAATTAGGTTACAGGATATTTATATAACAAATTAATTTTATAAGGATCACAGGAAACAAGTGCATAGCATAGCAATATAAATGCATAGTATAGAAGCAGGTTCTAATGCATCACTAGCTTTAAGATTGCAAAGCAGGATTGTTACAGGGGAGAACACTCTCACATACTCAAGTCAAGTGGAGACTTGAACCCATCTGGTCATAGGTGAGATGTGAGTGATCTGTAAAGTAGGTGCTTTGTTTGTTTGTTTGTTTGATTAGGATTTTTAATGTAGCTTTAACAATTTTTCAGTCATATTTCTACGATGTCTGCAATCAGGCAGTTTATAGTGATGACCCAGTCACATTATCCTGACACCAGGCCGACCAGTCCTAACACTAACCTCTTAATGCTGAGTGCCAAGCGAGGCAGCTGTTAGTACCATTTTTGTTAGTCTTTGGTATGACTCAGCCGAGAAACAAACCCACGACATCCCGCTCCTGCGCCGAATGCTCTAATCACTAGGCCACAAAAACGGTTATAAAGTAGGTGTCTTAAACCATTTAGCCCCCAGGTTCAAATGCATATATATTTAAAAAGTAAAGACTGACATATACATAAATACATGGATAAACAAAGAATGGTTTTGGAAATACACATAGCAAGAGTTTTAATACAGTAAAAGAGCAAGATGTTTCAATAAAAGACCTTGAAATCAAAATATTAACAGCTAAATTCTTGGAAATAGCTTATTTATATATTTGCTTGTGGAAACTTCATCAAGTTTTCTTTTTTCTATACCTGTATATTTGCTGCCAGACTCATCTCTTCAATTACATCAATGATAACAAAAGTGGTTCCTTTTGTAAAGATACATTCAACTAAATGATTTACAAATACTTTTTTTTATTTATTTACATTGTCAGCTGGTCACTCTGAAATAAATGACAATTACCAAAATAATTATCAGTGACAAGGAATTCTGAAAGAATTAGAGAACACTTGTTTTATCGATTTAATTATCTGGCAAATTATATTTGTCTCCATAATTATGTGAAAAATAGATGAAAAACATGCTTGAGGGTGCTAAATATTTGGTAGACTGACCGTTCTTTGAAAGAAATCCAAGTGCCTCATCATCAGCAATAAGATTTTATGACTCTGTGATCGTAAACTAAGTAAACAAAAAAGATCTAAGAACAAGTTTTGTAAAATTCAACAAGCAATTAAGTTCCCTAGAATACAAAGTGAAAATTTAAAAAGGGCATACAGTATTGTGAATTAAACTCCAAATAGTTCTAAAAAGTTCTATCACAAGTAAAAATGTATTGAGTTCTAATTCAATTCCAGCTGTGTTCCAAATATATTTAAATATCAATGTTGCTGTTGTTGTTGTAGGGTTTAACGCCATTTTCATCACATGATAGGTTATACATGATGGCCAGTATTAATGGTGGAGGAAGAACCCAGGAAAGAACCACAGCCCATGAGAAGCTACTGGCAAGCTTTCCCACATACCCATATTGGCCGAATCTGAGACTTGAACACATGCAGACAGAGGCAAGATGGCAGTGATCCATAACGGAGAGTGCTTTAGACCAGTCAGGGCCCCCATCAATATTAATGTGTTTATGTGTATGTAGTCCCTACTGTGTTAATATGCCAATGGCATGGAATGTGTCAATGTGTTGACAGTCTAATGATGAATCACAAATCATAAATCATAATAATACAGTCAAAAAATGTCCTTGACTGAATTCATTTTAATTCCAAATGAATGATTTAATCTAAGAAGTATTAATGAGCACTTTGTAATTCCAGTGAATAATTTAAATAAATAAATCCACTGAATTTAAAAACTGAACACAACAATAAGGCTGATTCTGCTTGAAACAACTAATCATCAGGCATACATGTTTATATACCCCTCCACTTGACCTAGGACACAAAAATTACCATTTTCTGGAAATACTGTCATTTAATGGAGAATAAAAATTCTGGAACTTTTTTATGTCAGAATTAAGACAATACCTTTAACTGAAAAAATGATGTAAACATGTTTACAATTAATTATGATCTGAATATTTAATCTATAATCATAGAGAAATATTAGGCATGAATTAAGTTGTTTAAAAAACGAATGTCACTAGTCAGACAGACCATTAACTTGATTCTGGACTAAGGTCAATTATATAGTACATCTATATAAAAAATATAACCATTGAAAAAAGCCAATAAATAATACAAATTAAATAAACAGAAAAAAAAGCATTTTATTTCCAGACATACTTGTCCAAGTAAACTCACAATTTATATTATTAGCACTTTATCACTAGTAATCCTGTATTCAGCTACATGCATTTAAACAATCTTAGACAATCATATAATGACTTTAGAATTATCAAACTTGGCACATGCTGGAGCACACAAAATGCCAGTAGATAGATGTCAGCAAATACTGTATTCACAAAGATATTTTAATTCCATTGCCAACCTGAACTTTCCTAAGCTGAATCTGAGTTTACCCCATGCATTAAGCAAGTGGTTTTGTAAAGGCATGGGTAATGCATTTGAGAGAAAAATATTAATTAGTTTTAAAAAAAGTTAGCATATGAGTAAGTTCGCGACAACTTCAATTATTTTCTATTATCTGGTTCAATGGCAAAGACTCGGACAATGAACTGTTGTAATGCACACATGTATCTTGTGAGTATGTTAACTTAGACTGGTAAGAAACTATTTTTGTCAAAAAATTAGGTATGATTAAGTTTCTCAAGAACATCAGTGATGGATTAATAATTATCACTTAAAAATAATAAAGGACTGAAAAATGAACATGTCTTGGATTCCTGGAAGTTCTCTTCAATTAGCAACCTCAATATTAGAACTATCATATGAATATATTTTATTAAAATCAGAGTCCTTGAAATAAGTCAACACACTCATTTACACAACATAGCAACATACTGATGCACATGCAATATGATCTGATAACAACATATCCAACAAACTGGGGGCATTGATGCTACAGTCACAGCAGAGTCTCTTGGTCTACAAGTTACCCTAGGAGACTAAATGCAAGTGACTCGTTCACCATAGTCATAAATTTGCATATACATATGGAGAGAATTTCATAAACATGTGCAATAAAAGACTTTGATACGAAGCTTATTTTTATTTATGTAACATTTATTCATGTATATATATGTACATAGTCATTCACAGAACACATGAACACAGCAGTTTCTGTGTGAATTACATACTGACAAATGATTTAGCTGTGAATTACATATTGTTGTACATGAATGAGATAGATGTGAATTACATACTGATGTAAATCAATATGATGGATTTTAATTACATACTGTTGTACAAGAAGAAGATGGTTGTGCATTACATATGGTTGTATATGAATGAGATTGTGAATGACATTACTGTAAATGAATGAGATGGATGAGAATTACATACTGTTGTACATGAATGAGATGGTTTTGAATTATATATTGTTGTATATCATTGTAATTGAATGAGATGGATGTGAATTACATATTATTGTATGAGAATCTGAGGGTTGTGAATTATATACTGTAAATTAATGAGACGGATGTGAATAAAATATTGTTATACATGAGTGATATGGCTGTGAATTACATATTGTTGTACAAGGTTGTGACAGAAGTGAATTACATATTGTTGTACATGACAGAGATGGATGTGAATTACATATTGTTGTACATGAAGGAAATGGATGTGAATTACATATATTTGTACATGAATTACATATTGTTGTACATGACAGAGACAGATGTGAATTACATATTGTTGTACATGAATTACATATTGCTGTACATGAATTACATATTACTGTACATGAATTACATATTGCTGTACATGAATTGCATACTGCTGTACATGAATGACTCAGCTGGATGTGAATTACATACTGCTTTACATAATGAGACAGATGTGAATTACATATCGCTGTACATGAATGACTCAGATGGATGTGAATTATATATTGCTGTACATGAATGAGACAGATGTGAATTACATATTGCTGTTCATAATGAGACATATGTGAATTACATATTGTTGTACATGAGTGACACAGATATGAATTATATATTTCTATTATACATGAATGAGACAGATGTGAATGACATTGTTGTACATGAATGAGACAGATGTGAATTACATATTGCTGTTCATAATGAGACATATGTGAATTACATATTGTTGTACATGAGTGACACAGATATGAATTATATATTTCTATTATACATGAATGAGACAGATGTGAATGACATATTGTTGTACATGAATGAGACAGATGTGAATTACATATTGCTGTTGATAATGAGACATATGTGAATTACATACTGTTGTACATGAGTGACACGGATGTGAATTATATAGTTCTATTATACATAAATGAAACAGATGTGAATGACATTGTTGTACATGAATGAGATAGATGTGAATTACATATTGTTGTACATGAATGAGATAGATGTGAATTACATATTGCTGTTGATAATGAGACATATGTGAATTACATACTGTTGTACATGAGTGACACGGATGTGAATTATATAGTTCTATTATACATAAATGAAACAGATGTGAATGACATTGTTGTACATAAATGAGACAGATGTGAATTACATATTGTTGTACATAAATGAGATGGATGTGAATGCTCAAGAGTTCATCTCTTACATAAGGACTAGACATGTACATTTTTTTGCCAAACTTTACAGCATGAAATGTTTTCCATGTTAAGGTAAGAATTCCAGAAGTTTTTCCAACAAATGAAAATCATCAACAAAATGAATTTCTGGCACACTAATCATGCAATTATGTGAAGTCCATAGAAAATTATGTGCCAAAACCTTTTATGTCATCTGTGAAAAACAAACTGATACAGGGGTCGGTTTGTTTAACTTTGGAAATTTAGCATCATAACTTGCGAAGTGGGGTGGTTGTTGATGCTAATATGCAAAGAACAGGCACTCAGAACCCACGAATTGAATAACAAATCACAAACCTTGTATGTTGTGTCCTTTAGTTTAAGGATGGCATCACAGTACTTTTCACACCTCCAGAGCTCTGACATCTGAAAAAGCAGCTGACTAGAGTGATTGGAGTTGACATACACCTTCTCCATCTCTAAGTAACTGGATGACTGGACAACACACCCACCACCTGATAACGATGGCAGCAGACACAGTCAAGTCAAAGATTCTAATCTACAATATAAAAATGTAAACATCTTTTACACTACAAATGTGGATGGCTGCATTAGGAAAATAAGACAAGAATTTCGCAGTGGTATAATCTAGCTAGAGTTCCAGGGGAGGCTAACATTTGCTTAATAGCTAAATGTATTAATGAGCAATTGGCAAAAAAAAGTAATCAACAGGATGGAGTCTGTTCATTTTTTCCCCACAATGCTTTTGACTTCATGCTTCTAAATAAATTCTTTGAAGGCTTCTCAAGTTTTTTCGCATCTTCATCCATGTCTGAAGGTAGATCTGCATTTTGTTTACAATGGAAAGTCCTCATTGTTAGGACACTTTGTGTCAAACTTGGTCCAATTCTTTTTAACAGTTTCAATTTTTTTGATAAAAATGGTAGACTGGCATCATTAGTACAAATGTGAATGCCCTGTGCCAAAACGGTCTCTCTCAAATTTAATTAAATTCAGCTGTGTGGTATATGGTGATCATATATTTTTTTGGCAGATTAGCATCTGTTGTGCAATCTGACAGCCATGTAAGCCACAATGCTGTCAAATTTGGTCAAATTCTGCTGAGCTGTTCTTGTAAAGTTGTTTAATGGTCTCAATCTTTTTTTTATCTGTAACCATGTCTGTGAGTGGATCAAATTCCAGTGTGATGTTTTTATATATGTCATTTTTTTAGGGTTTATCTGTTTTTAGTAATAGATTTGATTATGAATCAGCATGTTTCAATTAAAATTTAAAGGTTTTCATGCCAGAATGCTTTCTGTCAGTTTGGATTCAATTGTGTTTGAGAAGAAGTCATTAAAGCATTTTGTCTGTTTTAATAATGGTGGCCATATTTGATGGCAGATGAGCATAACACATTTCAGTGGTCTTCATGACATGATGCTTTCTGCCAGCATCATCAAATTCTGTAGTTTTGGAGAAATCATGTAATGGTTGTTCTTTCCAAAGGTTTTTCATTTTTAACCTTTTTTTATCAGCAATGGTGGACATTTCATGGAGGATCAGCATGTATCACTTTGAAAATCGATAGTAGCCGGGTTTTTTTAAAATAAAAACTAGTCTGTAAGCCTGGCTCTAGTGTTCCGTATGAGGCTAAGCATGAACCTTTCAATGGCCTTAACCAGTAGAGATATTTGAGATGGTGGAAGTAAAACAAGAATGCATTGGCAATATAAGAATAGCATTAAATCAGTTATTTCCTGCTGTGTTGCCAACATTTTCATGTATTAGTCATAACTATTGTCAGTTAAAAAAGTACCTTAGTGTTTATTTAAAATGTCAGTATGAAGTACTTTCACTATTTGCCATTTTGAGTAAGTTGCAAGAGATAGGTGGTAGGGCGAGAGTTTGTGAAATCACATACCAGGAAACATGTGAGGAGCATCATGGGAAACCAGAGGACCAGGCTATTATCAAACTTCATCGAATTCTGTTCAGTAGTCTTTTAAAAGTTACAGGTTTTTCCGGTGTTAGCAAAGGTGGATCATCATCAGCATGAAGCTGGGTTTTTTCTCTCAAATTTTATCAAATTGTCTAATCAGCAGTTCTGAAGAAATTGTATAAAGGGTTTTTAATATTTTTAGTAAAGGCAGATATATCTGATGGTGGATTGGCATCAGTTGTAGAAATTACAAAATCTTTCATGCCAGGATTCTTTGTGCCAAATTTGTTAAAAACTGGTCCTGACCAGTGGCTTTTGAGAAGTTTAAAATAGCAATTGCTGATGGACACATGACACACAATGGATGCAAGGCTCGTGTGGCCTTCTGCTAAAATCCTTGAAAAGTGCGTGAAGCATAAAATGTACATATGTGACCTACTTTAGTACCCTCTAAAATGAATATGCTGATTAAGTTTCATGACATAACAGTCATAAAATTTGAGTTAATGAAGAAACTTAATGTAATCACCAGAGCATGAAATTATATTTGCCCATTTTACCCTCCAAGATGAATACTGACATCCAGCCTCATGACAGCACATGCAACAGTGATGGAGAAGTTGAAAAAATGCAAAAGCATCCACTGATGCTGTTGGAAAAGTGATCCCTATACACTGCTGAAACTTTGCTAGTGAGTGAAAAAAAAAACCAACTGATGCTGAGAATTAAATTTGTAACTCAAAATCAGTAACTCGGGTAAGCTTTTCTAGTTATGTTTGACTCCATCCTCTGACCCCAAAAATAGCATTTCTATTCCACAAGCACAACTCACACGGTATGAATAAAACTATTAAAATTGTGCACAGACCACACCAAATCATATCAAGACATTGAGTGTCTCTTATCTTTAATGGCTTAAGAAGTTGTACATTATTACATTTCCTGCATGTATAGATGGAGGATATTCCTTAATGCCTACCTTTCTTTGGAAAAAATATTAAATAAAATTAATAAAAGTGAGCTTTAATAGCTTTGCATTGGTTTTTTTATCCTTGTGAGTAGATTAAATGCCTACCATGCATAACCTCAACAATTAGTTACTGTAATAGATTTTAGGTGTTACAACTAAGTAAAGTCTAAACATGTATTACTATCATTATGAAAATAACACAACAGTTCATTTTTATGACCAATTTGTTTGAAAGCAGAAAAAGATAAGGCATTAATTTCTGAATAGCATTACAAAATAATGTTCAATGTCATACAAGACTTTGATTCTAATAAATAATCTCAGAGCTATAAACCCATGCCAAAATCATATAAAATATGACTTTTGTCAAAGCAGGACCATGGTTACCAAAACATTTTAACAAAAAAGAAATCTTATTTATTGAAATTTGTTATAAATGCTGCCTTTTGTCATCCAAAAAGAGGTAGAGAAAAATTGCTGGTCTCAGCAAATGTATGATGATTTATTCTCACAACAGAGATTTTGCTATAAGTTTGAGTTTAATGCCATTTTTTGTAAATAAATACTAGCAACAAGCCAATAGGAGGCACTGATGATCAAGAATAACATTTTATCAAAATTGCAACCTCATTACGCCTGATAATTTAAAATTACTCACTTTCAAATTTAAAAAGTTAACAATATTATATCAGAATGTATCCATGGTTGAAAGGTCAATTGTTGATATTTGGCATATATGACATCAGGGGTATTCTAAAATATATTTGGCAGAAAAAAAAACAAAATATTAAAAAAGCAGAAAAACTCATACAATGAATATATATGCTTACCTTTGCCTGGTTTTAAAAACTTTGGATTTTTTAAAAGACAAATAACAGTACAAAGTATAAGAATATTTTTGTAAAACCCCTGAATTATGTCTTTTTAAAGATCAATTATGACAGTGAGAACTGTAACTTTTCCTGGCAAGTGGCTACATAATAATATAAATACATGTACCGGTAATGACAACAGTACTACATAAAATTGGTTAAGAATCACATGAAAATTGAATTTTATTAAAAAGCAGATGTTTATTCTAAGGAATTTGATTATACCAATGTAATGTTAATCACTATACTAAATTTATTACAACATTTTAAAACAATGGTTGTTGTGTAATATATTTTCAAAGTTGGACTCCACATTTGAGACTGTGAATTTCTGACAAAACTATCACTGTCAGGCAATCAGCTTTTGTAAGATTCTTTTACAGAGACATTGGTATTAAAATGTTCATATTTTGTAAAGGCAAATAAGTTTTTGTTGGTGCAGAAAAAAGACAATTCATGTCATACACAAAATACAGCTATATAGTATTTTTTCTAGTTAGAAAGTATAACCATATATATTGAGAACCACCTGAGTGCCACTTCCTTCTTTCTCTGATTATACATTTCAAAACAACCCTCCACTTCATGAACTGTGTAATATTGCTCAAAATAATTATATGCACTCAAATTATGCAGAAAATGTTCCTTTTTCATATATTTTACAATTCTGAAAGAAATCATCTTTTGCAGGCCATTTATTACAATAAATATACCTGGTAGAGTAAAAACAAGAACCACCGACCCACAGGAAGTTAAACAAGTCTTTCTGCATATTGACATTGGCCAAGTCTAAAACAAGTACCCGCGAGGGCAGCTGTGCAATGTCAGTGATCTGTAAAGATGAGCTTTTGTGAGTGGATGGTTTGCATATTCTTGTCCTTATATATTTAAAATCGGTATGCATAATTTTAACAAGTGTATTTTAATGCTGCATGTAAGTCCAGAATATATTCTGTAAATTGACTTTTCTGCATACATTTTTTAAGAAGAAATTATAAATTGAGTGACTGGGGACAATCTTAAATGTTTTTCTGGGTAGCTGTTAAGCAGATGTTTATTAAAACACTGTACATAACTGTATAGAGAGCAGCAACTTCTCAAGTAAAACAAATTATAAATTGGTAAGGGGTATGCCATTTTCGGTTTGAAGCATATTTATATTTTTTTTAAAATCTTCTACAATTCAAAGTAGGTCTAATGTTTGAATTATCGGTGCGGATATTTCAGAGTTAATGTTTACAGTATCTAAAACAGCTCTAATGAACTGTTTCTTATTATGTAATGCAAATCCATCTCTAAAATAAATTTGTCTATGACTACACTGCCACCTGGGGGCCTGACAGCCATGTTGTCATTTAGTCATACTGAAGCTCTTTTCATAGAAGATGGACAATCTCTAAATTTTAATATACTGTCTCTTGACTCTTACAAGGGGCCCTGAGTGGCCGAGTGGTCTAAAGTGCTGTCCGTTACGGATCACTGCCATCTCACCTCTGTCTGCGTGGGTTCGAGTCTAAGATTCGGCTAATGTAGTTATGTGAGAAAGCTTGCCAGTAGCTTCTCGTGGGTCAGTGGTTCTACCTCCACCATTAATACTGGCCACCATGTATAGCCTATATTGTGATGAAAATGGCATTAAACCATAAAAAACAAAACAAATCTTGACTCTTACGCAGTGTAACAAGATCATATATAATGATGTCAACCCAAAACTCAGTATGAAGATGATACAGTATGGATTACAATAATCCTAGTGGACATACCTGACCATGGCATATAGTGAAACAAGGGCAAACCACAGGAAAAAGTTCCAGTTAAAGACAGCATCAACAAACTGATTCAAGTTAAGTTTCTTCCCATGCACAATTAGGACTTGAAACAAATTACCATCAATAATTGCAGAAGCTCCTGACTTGGTGTCTCACAAGCAGGAACTTTCCAAAATCACATTCTAATGAACTAGTCAGCTACTAGTAAGACCTAGTGATTCTCATGGCTATTCCGGTTGAGGTTCCTTATCTCATTACAGTAACGGTAGCCAGATTGGTTCGAGTATAAAGGGACGAAAACGTACTGACACACTTTTACTTATTTCTGTCCTTCCTATCAATACTCTTCTGACTGTCATATCACTTCCATCTTTACTTTATCTTTGACCACGCACCACCCATTGCTTAATAGTCATATGTGACTGTGTCAACGCATTTATAGTTAGATAGAAGCCTTGAATATGGTATATGGAGAACTAGCCCTGAGAGAACTGGCCTCAACATATCTGGAGAAGTTGCCACAGAGTGGTTGGAGAAGTTGCCCCAAATGGCTGGAGAAGTCATCCCAAAACATGTCTCCCAGAAAACCTATTTCATATTTATCTTTGAAATAAATATATTATTTAAAAGATGGAAATGTGTACTTTAGAACAATGCTGTTATCAACAAAGATGTTGCCACATGGTTGTTACTGCATTATTTCATTGCATTTTGAAATGTTCAATTACCTAATTGAGATTATAGTTCAACGTGATTAACATTCGCACTGAAATTCAAATATACCACCCAACACATGCAGTTTTCAATTGCAAGGGTTTAGTCAAGCCCTGTATATGTCAAACTATTATTACCGATCATTACAGAATCGCTGTTTGCTGTTGATAATGCTGTTTAGTGCTGTCAACATTGTCAGGCAATATAGCAGTAGTGATGGGAATCGGTCAGAAATTCATAATCGATAATCGGTACCCCTTAACCAACTGATCATCGATTATAATCAGTTACTAAGAGCAAATTTTAATTTTTGTTAAACAGTTATATCTTTGATCAAGAGTTCAGTATGTTTATAAATGTACAGGAGTAATCTCTTTTAAATTAATGACATGTATACTTTAACCTCCTGACAATAATATTACATTGTGTGTTATATTTGTTCAATAACGTTGTTAAATGAACACATCTTTTTATGGCTGATCAGGCAAATGTAACTGAAATACTGCTACAATCACCCAAAATTCTTTCGTTCAAATGTGATGTTTCTATAATATAAAGTATAGAAGGACATGTTTTTCTTCTTTGTCATTGTTTCAATTTAACTAAAACAAATCAACAAAATGTGTTTAAATTTATTAACTCAACAATTTAACAACTTGACCATGTAATAATGACTGTATGTTCCTAATTATGAATCATTAGGTTTGATATTTGTATTTGTGAAGGGAATTAATAAATTTCAGGTCAATTTTAGTGGCTGGGAGTTTTACTAACCTTTGCTTTGCATACATCTAAAAAGTAGTCTCCCTTTACACATAATCGATTATGGAGTTCACAATCGATTATCTGCTCAACCAACTGATGATCGATTATAATCGATAATCAGAACAACACTATATAGCAGACTTGTTTGTTTGAAAGTTACCAAACACAAGATGATATAATCATCTGTGTGGTGTCCAAGATGCTAAGAAATTCATGCTACATCACATAACATTTATAGTTTCCTAATTCCTCTCGTAAGTTTTGTCTCCATCCCTTAAAAGCTGTTCATTGCAACTGTTTATTTATTTTCCATGAAAGCCCATTAGTTTCAATGGAATTTAATCTTTGCCTCTTATTTTAGTAATATTTAAATTATATCAGCTAGTACTCTTTTCATTACATTTTTACCAATTTGCCGTTTAACTCCAAATTTCTTATTCAAATTTGCAAACTGCATTTAGTCTAACTCTCAATATGTCTTGATTTTGAGTTCATTCACTACCTATTTGGTTACACTGGGAAACAAACACAATAATGAAAGCTAAAGTTGTTCATTTGATGTACATTTATACAGAAATACATCAATGGGATATTCTACCTCTGAAATCAACCCTCTGCAGCTTGTGGGTCATATTCTTCAGATGTACTCTTACAATGACAACATGTACATTTGGGGTCTTTCAGCCACTGAATTTTCTTATTGTAAATATTAGCACAGCTAAAATGATCAATTGATCAACTCATTTTTCCATGCAACAGGTGGCTAAAGCAGGACTAGCTAGCCCTTGAATTTGCCTTCCAGCAAATTGGTGTGTACAGAGGACTCCTGTATAAGTGATTTTCTGCATCCCAGATAATATATTTGCATTCAAATATGCGTGATTAAGCGTCTTTGAGACTTCTGTGAAATATTATTCAGTTTAGTCCAGGAATGAAATGTGACATTTAAATTTGTGATCAAAGATGACCTTCTCTTCATGTCCCAAGTACATCAAGCATTTCAAATATGCATTTAAGGTAACAAAATCCTGTTAGTACACGTGATCATGGTGTTGTTATATATAATAAAATAACGTAATCCTGTTTATTTTGCAACGTCAATTTAGTAGTGAAGTATTTAATTAAACTTCTTGTTCAAGTTTTTGTTTTGAGAAATGATAAAATTATGAACACTGATAAAAAAAAAGAAATAAAACTATGCAATGAGCATGGTAAAAGTAAGCTTTAGAAACTGTCAGAAAATTCTGCACATTAACCATGACGCTCAACTGAGTAGGCGTAAATGATGCCTTTTATCGAGTTCAAATAACTTTTGTCAATGGTTAGCAAATCTTGCTAAGTTAGAGAGAAGATAATATAACCCTCTGGTTTACTGACGGTTAGTCAAGTTTCATGCCATAAATGATGACTGGTTATTAGGTTGGAACCCTTTCATATGTAAAACTGCAAAATGTCACATGCTTACACCCTCTCTATTCTTCCAACTAAAATGCATCTGATGGTTTGAAGAGCGGTGCAAAAGGGGACAGAGAACACTTCTTTTTCGTTAAGTACAGAAGCGGAGTTGATCAAATGGATAAGTTAAAAAGTTGCATGGTTTGGATTTAAAAAGGTATTAATTTGGAGAAAAACAACAATAAATAAAGCCGTAGCAACCATGTGACATCTCAGAATTAGTATATATCATCTATGATCATTGGAAGGACTTCTACAGGCACAGCGGGGCGACTTCTCCTGACACCTGGGACGAACTAGAGTTCTCCATGAGACGAGTTCTGCATAATTCCTCGAAAATACATTACTTACCATGAAGACAATAACAATGGATACGACACTCGTAACGTAGTTGGCGTGATATGCTTAAAAAAACTGTTAATACAAACAAAGACGTACTAAACATTTATACAGTATGAAAAGATTCAGTGTTACTTATTGGTTTTGGGTAAAAGTAATTAATTTTAAGTATAATGACAACTTCTACCCATAACATTTGACTGGTTTAGGTTAAAATCATTTGTCATATCCCCGACACCAATGGGTTCCATTAAGAGTTTGATAAAACTCTGGTCAAGGTACGGATATATAAATATTAAGAACACATTACGATCTGTAATGGCTGATATAAATGATGCGCGAATGAGAAGAAGAAAAAGAAAAAAAGAAAAGAAAAAGAGAAATAAACACTAAAGCCATTATCAACAATGCCAAAAGTAATATATGGTCCAATGATCTTTAATGGGCAACCTACATGACGGACCATATCACGCTTTCAAAATTGACAATTTTGACTTTTTTAAGAACAAATCATTAGACACTATGAATTTGAAACTTTCGTATTATATTACACAACTTCAAAAGCGTGGTTCGGTAAAAATCGTTTACCAAATAAAACGGTGTTATGCACTTCTGTTCGAACTTAAGCAAAGACCTCGTCATCACACAGCGGTCAACCAATTACGGGGGTTAAAAATAAAAATGCTTTATCCCTAAAAATGTTAAAAGATTGGGAGCACAGTAAAGAGGAGTACCCTCTCTATACAAAAAATAGTAAGATGGTGGCACTCGGCCCGACTCGGTCGAGTTATGTTGTTATCACTACTTCAAATGATCATGCATATTAAAGAGCATCCAGGAGGAAATACAATTAAAACGAACCCATCACTGAAATAGTCCCGAACTATCAATGGTTTCACTTTAGTCTGCTCATCTGGTGTGTGTGTTTGTGTGTGTGTGTGTTTGTGTGTGTGTGTGCACTCGGATTTACTACATTGTGGACACTAATCCAAAGTATAGACCTTCGTTGTGAACACAGTTTACATGGTGAACACTACATCTTGGTGTCCACAAGGTACACACCTGCAAATTATCATTTTGGTTCATGTACATGATTTTAAAACCAAAAGAGCAAACCAACGTTGTGAACCATATCCCGCCATAAGTGTGTATCTTGGCACGCTCCCGCGCAGCATCCAGTTTGTGTGAACCCCACCTCACATACACACATTGCGGTTTGCGCATGTCATCGCCATTCGATATCACGATCTCTCACTTCTTATGGGTATTCTCGCAATATCTATAGTCGTCATTTTAATAAATGTTTAATCTCAGTATACTTTGGAAATACTTGCAAACTCTTATATTTACTTACTACGATTTGCCCCTGTCCAGTGAATCATTTCATAGAATGGAAAAAAGAACTCCACATGATTGCACTGTATACAAGAAGTACACACGAAATGATTCGGTAGATACAATGCAAAATTATAATAATAAAATATTCTATTGAGTGAGCGATTTAACTGGATCGTCGAGTGTGCCAACACCATTTGGTTGAATTCCAATTACTCCAACTTGCAACAGACTATATTCGAGGTATGCGACTCTCTCTCTCTCTCTCTCTCTCTCTCTCTCTCTCTCTCTCTCTCTCTCTCTCTCTCTCTCTCTCTCTCTCTCTCTCTCTTAGACTATACAAATTGCAACAATCTCTATACTTGTAAATTAATCACTAGACAATGTATTTGTACTTACTGTATAGTTTGAAAACATGTATATAATGTAATAAATATGGAGTATACGCATTTGATAGCACCCCGTTTTAAGCAAATCTTAGATTTGTGTGATTATCGGGATTTGGCACCAAGAAAAAATTCCTAGCCCAAAATAATTGGCCAATTACTAGGAGCAAATGTCACGGAATCGAGTGTTAGTGAATTTGAACAATGTCATGATTCGCTAGTAGTGAATTCAGGTCCAATCCGAATGACTGTCCCTGGTGCATAGTCCATATTAAAATCTAGTGGCATATAATAGTGTTGTGGTTGAGGTGGCAGTATTTACGGTAGGAAACCTGTAAATTACTCAATGGAATCAATAAGTAGGGACTTGGTAGATACCGTTTATGTGTCCATAGTGGAAAATATATGCATTTATTTTGGTGTAATGCGCGAGTAAAATCGTGTATTGACTGGCCTAAGGTGGTGTAGTGAAATAGTTCCCAATGAAAAAGGGGTACATGGCATAAACGGGTAGCGGTACGGAAATCTGATGATTATGAAGAAAAACCAGGCAAATGTACGTTTGATGGACTTATGGCAAGTTGTTTAATCTGTGTTCTTGACTTGATTAGAGTAAAATTTAGCATAAAAAAGCAGACATGTCTGGCTTTCCAATTTCCAACTTAAATTGTACGGAAGTCTTTGGAAGATTGGGGAAAACATATGACTTGCAGCGGGATTCGCACTAGGGCTTGAAACCGCTCGGTCAAGTGAGACCCCTGTACGTGTAACAATACGTTCATAAAGCACTACGAAATTATTTATTTCAACACGAATAACGCTTAATTTCATCACATACAAAACTGATTTTTTTCTTCTTTTCCACTAGCTTGCTCCTTCTACCTTTACCATTCATGTCAAAATGTGTGCTATTCTTCGTAAAAACACTACCTGTAATTGTGATAAAAGCAATCGGTTCATATGACTTGCAGCGGGATTCGCACTAGGGTTTGAAACCGCTCGGTCAAGTGAGACCCCTGTACGTGTAACAATACGTTCATAAAGCACTACGAAATTATTTATTTCAACACGAATAACGCTTAATTTCATCACATACAAAACTGATTTTTTTCTTCTTTTCCACTAGCTTGCTCCTTCTACCTACCTTTACCATTCATGTCAAATTGTGTGCTATTCTTCGTAAAAACACTACCTGTAATTGTGATAAAAGTAATCGGTTCATAAAAGATGTATAGCTTCGTCGCAAAGCTAACTTTTTCCTAAAGATTTTTTCTTCTCGAAAGATGGCGCTAAGTCAGTGACATGAATGGTCATATATTAAAATAATATTATAATAGACCTATTTTCATCCGACTTGTTGACACATGGTTCACAATTGGTTACACATTAATAAGAAACACACACACAGCATTATGAACACCGTGTCCATAACTACAATATCGTGTCCACAATGTCGCGACGATGACAATCAATAATGCATTTAGTGTATGTGTATAAAACATATGTTGGTAAAAACATCACCAATAGAGAATATTTTCACCTTATTTAGCTTGTATGTCTTGTTTAAATGATTATTTAAGGATGTATCCATAACCCGGTCCCTAGTCGGATGGTTCACAATTATAGCAATCTGCGTGTGTGTGTGTGTGTGTGTGTGTGTGTGTGTGTGTGCAATTATGCCTGCTTATTAAAATGTTTAGTCGCATTGAAATCGCTGACTGGCAACACAATATTTGACAAGTCGACTTTTGCGACTAAGAGAACACTTGTTTGCCAGATAGTATTTGTAATGCATCTCTCTCTCTCTCTCTCCCTCGTCAGTTACTACCATGTATGAACGAGGTGTAGATGCCTGAGATTTAATTATCCCTGATGAAAATTGATCTTTAATCCATACTTTATTCCCTACCTGAAGTTTTTTCATATTTCGGGCGCGGTGTTGGCGATCATAATTTCTCTTTTGAGTTTTCTTTTGATAGTTTTCCGATTTCTTCACTTTTATTATATCTGGCCATTACGGCTCCAAGTTGTTTGGTGCCATTGGCAAAGTAGTTTGTAATTTTCTTCCCATCAATAATTCGGCAGGGCTATATCCATTTGGTAATGGTGTTGCGCGATATGTCAAAAGAGCTATGTAAGGGTCGTTTGCTTTTTTAAGCATTCTTTTAATTGTTTGAACAGTTCTTTCGGCTAGACCATTGCTCTGTGGATATTTCGGACTACTTGTAATATGCCTGAATCCATAACTTTTCGCAAAGTCTTTGAGTATTGCGGATGTGTATTGTGGACCATTATCTGAAACTAATACTTCTGATATACCATGTCGCGCAAATATTGATTTGAGATGATTGACAATTGCTTTAGAACCTGTGCCTTGCAATTTTGCTATTTCAATGTATCGTGAGAAATAATCAATCACCAAGAGATATGTTTGACCATTTAGTTCAAACAAGTCTGAAGCGACTCTTTGCCAAGGTCGACTTGGAAATTCATTTGGTATCATTGGTTCAGCTTGATCTCTTGAGTTTTCTATGCAATTTTGGCAAGATTTCACCAAGTGTTCTAGCTGAGTACTTAGTCCTTTCCACCAAACTGACGTTTTGGCGCGTTCTCGGCATTTCACTATGCCTTGGTGACCATCGTGAATTCTCTCAAGGATTTCTTTTTGAAGTGATTCTGGTATTACCAGTCGTGTACCTTTCATTAAAAGACCATTTTGAATTGTAAATTCACCTCTATCTGCCCAGTACGATTGTAGTTTTCCGTCCATAGCGGATTTCTCTGGCCACCCCGTTTCACAGAATTGGACAAGTTGTTTGCAAATCGAATCATTTCGATATTCAGACTTTATTTGTTCAAGTCGAGTATTTGATGCAGGCAAATTACTAACTATGAAATCAACGTAGGCGTTAGTTTCAGCCTGAAAGTCTCTGTCACTCTCAGAGTAATAAGTTAAAGGTGCTCTGGACAGAGCATCAGCAGTTAATAGATTCTTGCCAGCAACATGAACTATGTAAAAGTTGAATCTCATCAAACGCATTCTAAAGCGTTGAATTCTAGAAGGTAAATCTCCCAAGATTTTTGTGCTCATTAGTAGTACTAATGGCTTATGGTCAGTTTCAAGTTTGAATTGTGATCCAATTAAATAGCTACTAAAGCGTTCACAAGCCCAAGTGATTGCAAGGGCCTCTTTTTCTATTTGAGCATAGCGTTGCTCAGTTTCTGACATACCTCGTGACGCGAACGCCACCGGTCTCAAAGTGCTACCGTACTCCTGCCGTAGCACAGCACCTAGTCCAAATGAAGATGCATCTGCAGATACAACTATTTTTCTATTTGGATCATAATGTGCTAAAGTAGGTGAAGATATAATTTCTTGCTTGATATCTCTAAAAGCTTGTTCTTGATCTGGACTTGGGGTCCATGAGTTTTTACCTTTCAAAAGCTTACGTAATGGTTTTGATTTTTCTGCCAAATTTGGACTAAATTTTCCAAGCTGATTTGCCATACCGAGAAATCGTCGTATCTCTGTTACGCATTTCGGTGTTTCCATTTCAGTTATAGCTTTAACTTTTTCTGGATCATGGCGGCAACCATTTTCGTCAACAATATGCCCAAGAAACCTTATGGATGGTTTCGAAAATTCACACTTTTCAGCGTTCAAAGTGACGCCGGCCTTTTCAGTTGATTTCATGACCATTTCTAGTCTTTCGTCATGCATTTTCTGCGTTTCCCCAAAAACAAGAACATCGTCCATGTGACAGAGTGTTCCGTCAAGTCGTTTCAGAGTTTCTGACATCCTTTTTTGAAAATATTCAGGCGCAGAACTGATCCCAAATGGAAGGCGATTAAAATAAAACCTACCAAAAGGAGTAATGAAAGTTGTAAGGCGGCGTGATTCTTCTGACAGGTTTATCTGCCAAAAGCCCGAGTTTGCATCAAGTTTGGTGAAAAACTTTGCACCTGCTAGTTTTGCAAGGGATTCTTCAACTGATGGTAGTGGGTGGTTTTCTCTTTTAACCGATTCATTCAGTTTAGTTAGATCCACGCAAATTCTTACATTGCCGTTTGGTTTTGGAACAACAACCATTGCAGCGCACCACTCAGTGGGCTCATCTACTTTTGAAATAACTCCCATTTGTTCCATTCTAACCAACTCCTCTTTAACTTTATTCAATAAAGGGATAGGAACCTTTCTTGGGGTACATAAGGCATACGGTTTGGCATTTTTATCCAGAGTTATGTTATAGAACCATTTTGTTTTCCCTAGACCTTTAAACAAATTTTGATATTTCTCGCGATAGTCCCTATCAAAATTTATGGACTTATCCTGAATTTTGCTTGCATTTTGTGAGTTTAAATCTGAGGCATTTACGGAGGATATATTTACCTGTTCAATAATCTTAAGAGCCTGAATTGCGGGCCTACCCAAGAGTGCCTGATTCAGTCCCTTCACAACAAATATGTCTTGTACACTGAATGCATTGTTTGACTCCAGTCCACAGGTAAATTTTCCAGCACTTTAAGTTCAGAGTTTCCAGGTCCATACAGTTTTCGATCAGACTTTGAAAGTTTTTGTTCTCCGATTTTTCTTAAATCCTTCTCAGGAATTACAGTCACATCAGCTCCAGTATCAATCTTGAATAAAAGTGTAGTGTTGTTTAATCTCACTCTCGTCATCCATGGTTGACCCTTCTTTGTGCTAACAGTCCCTAGAAATCCAGATTCCGCTCTCGATTCTATTGTGCGAACTGTTGATTTTGACAGACAGCATTTTGCATAGTGTCCTCTTTTCTTACACTTATGGCATTCTGTTTCTTTTGCAGGACATTGGTCTCAAGAATGATTTCCTTACTTTCCACATATCATGCATCCTTTTCTGCTGACATTATTTTGTTGAGCATTTGGAAATTTATTTTTCTGTTTCCAATATTTCAGTGAAGACGATTTTACTGCATCCATTTCAGTCATTCGTTCTCCACTTGCTCGTATCGTTGTTTGCTGCTTTTTCACAGCCTCATTTTGTCGAGCTTGACTAACGGCAGATTCTAGAGTTAGATTTGCATCTAACTGCAATTTTTCTGACAGTTTTGAATCTCGCAGTCCAACTACAAGTCGATCTCTGATCATTTCATCATGTAGTGACCCGAAATTACAATTTTCTGCTAACACATAGATAGCAGTAACAAAGCTGTCAACTAATTCTCCCTCAACCTGTTTTATTTTATTAAATTTGGCTGTTTCAAATATTACATTCCTCTTTGGAATGAAATATCTCATGAATTTATCTGTCACGGGCTTCCACTTATTTTGATCTTCCTCCGTCAGGTTGAACGAAGACAAAATGTCATCAGCCTCACTTCCCATGGAAAAAATCAAGGTATTCACTTGTATTTCTTCCTCTTTTTCACTAAGTCCAGATGCTTGACGAAAGCGTTCAAAACGCCGAAACCACTTTTCCCAAGTTTCAGGTCTCGAAAAGTCAAATTTGTCCGGATTTGTAAATTGAAATGAAGCCATTTTCAACTCTGATAATTTCAATCCTGTGTTTTCACCGCTGCCACCATGTAATGTTATGTGTGTGTGTGTGTGTGTGTGTGTGTGTGTGTGTGCAATTATGCCTGCTTATTAAAATGTTTAGTCGCATTGAAATCGCTGACTGGCAACACAATATTTGACAAGTCGACTTTTGCGACTAAGAGAACACTTGTTTGCCAGATTGTATTTAAGTATCCGTTACGTTTCCTGTTAATTAGCGTATAAACAAAATATCATAATTACCAGATGTACTTAGTGGGTGTTACTTTTTCGGTTCATCGATCATGCTTTTAATTAAATCTTTGTGGTTAAGAAAATACGTCGTCATCATCGTAAAGAGAATCTTCAGAGCCTGGTTCAAATTCGTTGCCACTAACAAAAATATCATTTATTTAGTAGTTCTGTCTTAAGCTTTTGTTACAAGGCATTCGTTTCAGTTATTTAGATGGCGAAGATTTCGCTTCACAGCAACCTTGTTGCTAGGCGACAACGTCGAAGATTGCGAATTAGCGCACCTTGGTGCAAACTACAGACATAGTGTTCAACAGACATTGTCTCTAACAAACTATTACTCCCGAATGCCTTTCGTTCGGCGACAATTTAGTCGTTAGATAAATGGACAAAACCCAGCTGGAAAGATAATTTGGTATTTTAGAAAAGGCATCGAATATGCTCATCTGCTATCGCGACGTAAAAGTGCAGTCTACACAAATTGAAGAACACAACCAAGAACTATGCATATTTATTTTATATTGTCATGACTGTTGAGCAGCAGAGGGTGTGGGGTGGGGGTGGAGGAATCGGACAACTTTTTAGAAGCGTCCATTTGGCAAACCAAGGCTTCCTCGAAATTGCTAGCAATTCATCGAAGAAACAAAAAGACGCCAAAATCGTTGTCGCACCCACTCTGCTGCTATGGGGTTAACAATCATTTTTACGATGAAAGTCTTAAGACGAAAATCCGTTACGATTTCACAAACAGACTAATTTGTAAAACCTCACCTCGTAAATCAATTAGATTATAGGATTTGTCAGTGAGTCTGAAATTAATTCTCGGTAATGAATCATTATGACATCGCATATAGACTGGATTAATTGGATCCTTAATAATTAGAAATCCTGGAGGAGCTGTTGGTGCAATGAATATAGAATATATCCTTGTTGGGCTTGATTCGATCTTTCGAGATTTATTAGGTAGCTTCCTTCGATAACATCACATACTAAATTCAATGCTATCACCGAGGAAATATTTACGTTGAGCGGAGCAATATGCCGCCCGTCTCCGTCTGGGTCATTATTATGTGTCAGGACAGTTGTTTGTTGTGGTGCTGTTTTTTCCATGCGTCGTGGATTCTTTTGAAACCAACATCAATTGTGTTGTTAAGTTTTTTCTTTAACTCTGGTACATTATATCCGGGTAATTTAAAACCTAAAATATCTACTACGGGTATTTTTTTGCAAATTCTGTTCTTGTGCTAGGGTATTATCGTTTATTACTTCTTGAGTAATTTGTGCATTAAATAATCCCACATCATAAATAATTTTATTACATGTTTCTACGACGCTGATAAATTCATCTCGGATGAGAGTACCAGACTCGAGAGATACCAACAGCTACGAAAAATTATTATTCATCGCTGTGAAATTTTCAATAATTTTATCTTGTCGAGTTTGATAATATCTATTAACGCGATTTTCTATCACCCCGGTGAAAAAATCCAACTTGGTGTATTCGCTATAACGTTTTATTGGATTATCGGGTTTTATCTTGTCGGTAATATAATCAGATTTTTTAAGTTCGGGTGGTAAGACAACGGGTTCCTGTCGAGGTAGTATTTCAGGCCATCCCAGTATTGTTCTTATAGAACTCTGATAGATATCTACGACATACCTGGGCGAGTTTATCTCAATTGCAGATGATAACGTCGGCTCGTGAACTTTTATAGCGATTTTCGATTCTTTTCCAGTAATTGATTTTATTCTGCGTTGTAATTCATCATTGATTTTTTCAATTTGGTAAGACCCAGATGGTAGCGAAACAATGTTCCAGTCTGGAGTACCATAGGGTTTATTCTTACTCGCAAACACCAGGGAATTGTTTGGCTGTTTGTTTGGCTGTTGACCATCGAAAGGTCCCGAACTAGGCCAACTGTGATACACTCATAGTTTTGCTAACGCTATCTCCTTCACGGGAGCCGGAATAGGGTAATTCATACTGAATTCAGGATTCGTTGAGGTTATTGAGATCATGCTGGTTTTCACCGGGTTTGTGTTCTCCGCTATTCGTTGAAGTAGTTCTTGCGGTGTCGCCATTGTTATTATATTCATGTTGTTTTATTAATTTTGACATCGCGGAATCATAAACACGTACCATCGCTGAAAACTCATTATCGGATATTAATGTGTCATCGAGTGACGACGATATCATCGATGATAATTGGGAGTATGCAGTGGACACAACATGGAACTTAACTATGTAATCTTGCAGTTTGTGTTGACTACACGATATTTTTTTTGTTATAATCGAAATAATTCCCGCGATTGTTGTCGCCGCTGATATACAAATTGGAACAGCTATCGGAGCAATCATTGTCACCGAGGAAAGTATAATACCGGCTGAGGTGATTACACCACTTACCGAGTACACGGTAACATCAACTGCGGTGATTCTTCGTCGGTATTTTTTTTATTTTTACTTGATACTCCTCAGTGAGTGTTTTGAGTTTAGTTTGAAATTCTCTGACCTGATCATAGCGGTATTGAGATACCGAAGGTATCGTCGCTGATGAACTTATTAGTGATGACATTTTATTTTTAATTCACTGGTGAATTCAATTCACTGGTGTTTTTAAATAGATTTCAATTTAGTTGTTTACTCAAATCGACTACAAATTCCACATACCATGTTACTGAAACCCTAGCCAAATTATTATCAGTGGATGCTATCGTGAATTGTTCAGTTGTATCCTTGTCGATGATTGTTGATATCGTATTGTCGACCCCAGATGAACTCGTTGATGATCGGTATTGAATCGTGTATACTACGTTGTTGGTTCTCTCATGAGGAATTTTTGTTTTTTCAAGTATTTTTATCATCTTCGACAGATCATCCCTGATGACATTGTTGGTCGTTTTAATATCTTCGCGAACAACTTCTATTCGCCGATTAATCACTGTTATTTCATCGAGTTTTGTGATAATATCAGCGAGATCTATTTTAACATCCTCGGGTTTAGCATTGTTTTTACCCAAAAAAAATTATAAATGGAATCATCGGTCCTGTTCAAGTTTTTACGTAACGTAGTAAATTGAGTTACATGAGCGTCATAGTCTGATCGCAATTTTATCAAATTATCAATGGCTGCTTTTATATATGTGAGTTTCGGTGTGGTCACTGGTGGATTTCTAAGGAAATCTAATAGAGGTTTGTCAATATTGTCAACTATACTTTTTTGTAAACTAGTAAAATTATTAAATGTAGTAATATGATCGTTATACATATCACTGAGTGATTTCAATGAATTCGCCGAGGATATATAATTGTTATCGAGTGTTAATATTTTATCTGTGATTGTTGATATGAGAACGCCCGGTTTGAGTTTACCTTGATCGCAAAACAACGCTATAGTATCTTCTACTGCGTCGCGTCGTTTAACTAAAATATCGTCAAGAGAAATATTACTCGTTTTCAATTTACCCTGACGATCTTGAAATACACCTATTTTATTGGGATCAAAACTTGTTAAGTTCAACATCTCAGCTATTTCATCTTCGATTATTTTTTTTACATCACCGGTTGCAGTGCCATCGGCACCGGGTTTCTTCAACATTGATAAAGATCTCCCCCAGATATCAATCATGTTATTTTATATAATTTCTCTCTAAAAAGCGATTACTCGTATATTCATTTACGACTTGATGGAGTGGTTTTCCCGATGATGAAATAGCGTTGAGGATATTTAATACTTCTGTGCCGCATATTGGTGGGTCATTCATTTTCTGTGTTGGTAGCGTAGAATACCAGAGAGGCGTTTTTAAGTGGTTTATATAACGCGTAAATTCTTTAGGCGGCGCTAACCCATATGAATCGAAATAAACGATTGCTCGCGGATCAATCGCGTATGCAACCCAGTGAGTTCCGGGTCCGGTGCTGATATCGAAATTAATGATACCGGTTTCAACGTTGTTTGGTTGTGCCGGCAACTGATCTTTCTTGAAGACACCTCTAAAGTTTTTAATCGCTAGATTTTTAGTAGCATCGAGTAAATAAAAATTTGACATCGACGATATCTGCGATATTGTTGTTAATAAACTGTTCCCAGTCTCAGGCCTTTTCCGCTGTACCATGAATATGGGGTTCCTGGTATTCTTAGGCCCTTTCCCTTTTTTTTTTTTATCCCCGTCCATTTTTTGGTTCATATGATTGAGCAATGCTGTGTAATGCTTTTGCACCAAGAGCCCCAGCAGCTCCCAACGCAGCCGCTTTACCAGCTGCAATTAATGCTGGAATCGCAGCGAGAAGTGGGAATACACCACCTGATTTTATCATGTTATTGATCGCAGCTGCAGAGAGTGTGATCTGAACACCCTTTTTATCTTTGAAAGCATCATTGAAATGTTTTATCTGACGAGTTGTCAGCGACAATTTATTCTGACCACCAGACATCTGATTGTGTTTCAGCAACATCGTGATTCCACATTTATTTAGCTGATTCCGATTGCAACTTTTTAATTTGACTAGGGATTAACGTAAATTAACATGACTATATGACATCTTATTAATAATAGATTGATCTAATTGCTACATATTACATATTTTCCACTACTGCATCGATTACTCTCATTCGTCCACCAACACCTTTAAGCTACATTGATTTGTCACTGAGGATGACAGCAATTGCTCTGTATTCGGGGATAGCACCACGAAGTATATTAGCTCTAAAATGTATGTCAACGACAGATTGTCTTGTTAAATCAAGATGTTCCAGCGATTATAGTTAGAGAGTATGCTAAGGGATCATTTTAAAGCTTGCATGTTAATAATTATTCTTTTTGCATTCGTTACATTACATTCCTCCATGAGTTGTTTTATAAATAAAATAGGAAACCGAACTGATTAATAATGCTTTGTGCAAGATTGAATATTAGGTGAATTTCTAATGACCTCCTTTGTTTGAAGTCACCAGAATGCATTTCGGCCTCTGAATCATTGGTTTGAGTTTACCGTAGGAACTTGATATGCACCGAAACATCCTCTTGTTCAGTACCGGAGTGTGGACGTGGTCTTGTTATTACAAGATTGTGCTATTACTATAAAAGACTTTTATATTATGATTTTTGTGACATACCTTTGTCAACGTTTCTTACTTGTAACACCCCTGTAATGTGGAGTATGGTTGGAAGTGAACGTTTTTTTGTACCAAGACAATCTTTGTTTTTTAATATGTTTTTAAGGTTATAGTTTGACTGTAGACTGTAATATAACTGCACTTTATGGCTTAAATTTTAAAAATGTGAATTCATCATCTGTTTAGCAATGTTAGAACTACATTCTGCACTGTTTAGGTTATTTCTCTGCATTAATGGAAGCTATAATCAGTTTACGGTCTGGCCGGACTCACATTTGGCCTCAGGTTCCAGACGTCTACATATGTCAATTTCTCACGTGACAAATGATGACACATAAATTAAACTTTAGGTGACATAATCATGACCGTTTATATGATTAAAGAATATAAACTCTTCAATTCACTAAATTTTAGGCAACCACAATATGATTATTATACCAGAAATTAATGAAAATAGCGGTTGTGTACTTTTATATATCTTCTTACAAAATGCTTACAAGCGAATATTTCATACAAAACCTGAGAAAACCTATTATAACACTGCATATATTCAGTTATCTAAATTAATAATGAGTAGATATGATAAATTTCTTGATATTCATTCGTATCAACCATAGGCCTTACAAACGTGTTCATTATTGTCATTTAGTGTTCTTAGAATATTAGTAAAATTAGTATAGTACATGGACCTGATGATGCAAATGTGCAAAAATCTATTTTCAGTATATGCATCAGACAATTACTTAAGTCACAGTTGGGGAAGCAGTCTGTCAGTAATGGAATAAAAGGTAGTGTACTAAAAATTCTGAAACGTGCCCATTGACTAATGTATCGAGTCTGTTTTTTAGAGTATTAATTTCACAAACTAGAATCCATGCATGATAACAAAATATTTAATATATTTTGAGATTTTGTATTTAACTTTCTACCGAGAAAATAACATTTGGACCCATGGCATGAGACTATCTTAATAAGTGCAGACCCACAACCGCAACAGGAGTTCCAAGACCAGGGAAGAACATGAAGTCTTACTGTTATTGGAACACCAAGATGGAGCTAATAAGTTTGAAGAAATTTTTATATATTGAATGAGAAAAATAGAGACGGAGAGCAGCATGGAGTGCGAACAGTTCAAACATCAAACTTTTAGAAGTTTCCATTTGTTAAACTCAAGCCTTTTTTTTATAAAAAAAACTAAAAAATTACGCCAATAACGCCAAACTGAAGCTTTTAACTAACAGAGTTTCTATTCAAAAGAGACTTTGCGGTTAGTTAATTTTGTCTCTGTGTGTACACACGCGAGTTAACCCTACAATATACTAATTCTTGGTCGCGCACTTTCTGTTGCTGTTTTTTCTTTAATTCAACATTTTTGTCAAGGCAAATTCGATATCGTGATCGAGGATCATATAAATTTATCGTTAAAAATCCGTGCAGGGTTGTCTGCGCCTTACTAAATAATGTTTAAAAACTATTATAATCCATGTCTCCGCTACACCAAGTTTGATGAAGAATATGTTTATCAACTCCCTTAAACAGAGCATGAATATTATAGTTATCTTTGATCACTTTCGAAATTTGTGTATACCGCTGAGTAACATAAATCGCATCAACGCTTCTATGTCTGCCGCTGAAAAAATATCTCTCTTGGATTTGATTGTTTATTCAGCATCACATCATCGTATACGAATAAATTGTTAATTTACAGATCAAGTTCATCAACACTCGTGCTTCATCAAGATCGGTTATAAACTCAATAACATAACGTCTTCGTCCAACAAACTTGCATTCTCATTAAACTACTTAAGCACCTCGTAGCATCATTGATTGTCTACAAGTGGAGCTACCAAATAGAACTTATCCCATTTGAGGACTTTCATTATCAGAATAAGTAACAGTTGTGTCTTACCAGACCCAGATGGACCTATACTATCACCCTGATAGAAGTTGGTAGCGCTGGATTATGCTTGACTGGTTTTTGCTTTTTTGTCGACGATAAATCAATAATATCCATATTATAGAAATATAATATATAATATTGATCTATATTGTGTAAAATGTAGAGCACCCACCCCAACAGATGAATTAACAACTATAACAAACAAATATAACAGACGTGCGGTCACGGACAAATGTGTGAAATGCAGCACAATACATATACATTTATCTCAAGGCAAACATGCGGTGATATAACTATTTCATTAACAAAGTTATCGGGAACCCCATTGAGCAAATACCCAGGCAAACAAAATCTTCCAGGATATAATTAATGTGCTCCTGGAACCAGATTGATATCCGACTCGATAACCATGATCAACCAAAACCTGGAGAGTATCCAGTAAATGTTGTTGATCAACCATGTCACTTTCATGATGTAACTTATAAAAGCAGAAACCTACAAGATAGAAATATCGCATATGTGAACTTGAATCATGCGCTAAATTCTATAAAAATAAATCTTTTAGAGAATCATTAGCTAATTGGTTAGTAAGATCCGCGATGAATGGTAAACTAGTATTAAGGGCTGGTAATTAGTATAATTATAATGGAATCAATTTATTACTACCCAAGAGGATATTGGAAAGGCAGGGCAATTTGTAAACTTGATGATGCAGCAATGTTACATATGTTGCTGCTGCAGATTGATTATCACAAAATGCAATATGGCAAATGTATTTACCACCGCGTGAACCAGTTCGTTACGCACATTTTGATGTCAGCGTTCTAAATGAAGTTCAACAGGCGGATATATTATTTATACCACATGCTACTATCAAAATTGGAATATGCCCATAAACAACCAAATACGCGATTACTGTCGTTCATATTGCAAGTAGGTATATAGAAGCAGAGCCATTATTAACTAAAACAGCAACATAAGTAGCTTCCGAGTTTGAACGAATCTGTCAACGCGGTGGTGGTCTACGATGGCCTCAACTGCTACAAGTTGATCATGGCAATGAATTTCTGGGTGCAGTATCATCGCCAATAAAAAAAATAATGTCGAAATACTACGAGGACACACTGCAATACACCATTATCAGGCAATTGTTGAACGATCGAATGGAACTCTTGCTGAGCAGTTATTTGGATATTAATACGCGAAGGAAATAATTCAGAAGAAAACTAGATCTCGTGATTGGGTTGCAAGACCATCAAGTGTGATAGCTGCATTAAATAATTAATTTTCTAGGAGAACTGTATTGAAACCTACCAATGCAATCACCAAAAATATAAATACCTGTACAAAGACATGATTTTTCAAAACACCCAGTATTAGGTAATATGACTGTGCGGTATTGATATGAACCCGGTTAACTTAAAGGTGGTAAGAAACGAACGACTGATCCTGTCTGGAGTATTACGACACAACATTTCGAAAGGAATTCCATACACCGGTAAACCCAGAATCTACATATTAGATTCAATGGCTCCTCAACGTGGATTTTCACGTGAACAATTACAAGTAATTTAGGATGATACACAATTACCACCGCGATCACTTAACTAGAGACTCGACGTCGATCACACTCAAGACAGGTCAGCATTGCAGTCTCGAGTGTATGACCAAGACTACCATATTTTCAATCTACGGTAAAAAAAATTTGGATCATAATTTGAATACTGCCACGACATTATTGTATTACGGCTCGCACAATGATTATTCTATTGTTGTTTTAATATCATGATAAATTCAGCATCTATGTCAAAGTCGCGATTATTGTTTTTGTCACTTTGCTTAAAACTAGCGAGTTTGTTTTATTACTACGTCATCGTTAACAATTTCGTTGTTGGTGCCAGTAAAACTTACAATAACCGTCCGCAGCTCAGTTATTTTTCTAACTCATGACACTGTTGGATAGACTAAGTTTTACCATTCGATACGATCATCAATGACCCAAAGGATTGTATTAGTAATAGTTAATTCTTGAGAAGAATGGATTGTGATTGCTTAACCTATTATCCATGGAGTTTTATCCATGCTCAGTGAATTTTCGACAACACTGACATGAACTAAAACAATATCATTTAAAACAAGATTATGTTTCTCGATCCGTCCTGATATATAAACGTCGATATACTGGTGTCATGTATCTGCTGGTCGATAACACAATGGTACAGGCAATTCTGAAAACCTCTCTCGTTGTAACTGAACTAATTGTAGTTGATGATCATCATGAACTATATTTCTACTTGCAACTATCAAATCGTTTGTTCTCCATTTATCCCAAAAAATAATTTATTTAAGTTTCTGAAATTATTTCACGCATTTTTTTGCACTGAATGTTTTTCGACTGTTATCTAATTAATGTCTTAAACTCTCTTACTTTTGGATAAAGCACTCTATGATCATCAGTTATCTCCTCAGAATAAGCTACAAACTTTTTCTAGCTTTCCATGCGAAGACAGTCCAACAAACGGTTGACCCTTATGCCCACCGCGTTATTCTTTAACAACCAATCACGAAACATTTTTAAACCATCTAATGAAACGGTGCATATTTCATCCCAAATTATTTTCTTAGGTATCTGTTTCTCACCCATTCGTTTAGGAGTCTATTTATCACCCTTGTATCGAACGAAGCTGTTTCTCTCGCAAGTCTATGTGTAGGTGTTAACAGAACTATTTTCAAATTCTGTCTAAATACATCAGCGGATTCGTTATAAACGTATAAAATTTCTTTTTTCTTCCTCTACGCGATCCCCAAACGGTTGATTTATCAACCCCTGTAAACTTCAGTGATTCAAAATATTTTCTCGAGATTCAAATCGAATCCGTGGCCACTCTGACCGAGCTGTTAGGAAATCGTTTTATTATCGCTAATAGATTTATTGAAACGTAAGCGAGCATTAAGTACCTTAAATGTGTAAACTGTTGAGATTCGCCCTCAGTATAACTCACAATTGTACCTAATTCTGTTCTATATGACAGAAAAGCTTTTTCTTTACCTATAAACGTATTGTCGCGTGCGGTATAATCAGTTTCAAAATCGAGGTCATCATCTGTAATTAATCTTGTGCAATGTCGTTTAAGATGACGTGATCCATCTTGAGTAAATTTATGGACTTTTTCTGCCAAGAACTTGAGCAATTGTTTTCTCGCTTCATCTCTGACTTTACTTATATTATTAAAACGTTCAGTAATTTCATTTTCGCTGTGATGAGGAAAATTTAATTTGGCACTGTCAAGGGCAAACCTATCGGGTTGTGGTAACCAAACTTCGGTCTGCTTGTGATACGATATATATATATTATTATTTTACAATCAAGCATATATCGTAATAAAAATATTGGCGCGTAGTTTCTCTCTGCAAAGTGCCGACCAGACAAGACATAACAATATGTCGTCAAGTACAACAATTGCATCACCGCCAGATATTGGTGGATCAGTTATTGTCTGTGTTGGTAATTTGGAACATATTGGAGCATTTACTGGCTGGCATACTTGATACATGCTTTTGCAAGGCTTACCCGTACGAATCAAAAACATTTTCACGTGAATCAATCGCATATGCAACCCAATGAGTTCATACACTAGTACTATTGTCAAGGTTAATGATACCGGTTTCAGTTTCATTCTGCTGGTTAGGTAATTGGTCTGGCATAAAATCGCCTCTAACTGGAAGAATTAAACGGCTCATGGAAGTCTCAAACCCCTTCCGTACCATCAGTGTGGAGATCCTAGTAGTCTTAGACCAGTTTCACCTTGTGAGGACGGAAATCTTAGACGACACTTTTGAGGTATACTGTTTTTTTTATGTCTTTCTGGTGGTTTTGGCGTGCTCTTTGTTTTAACGTTTTCTGAATGTAAAATTCCAGTTTCTTTCGCTTTCTTTTAGTGACATTTCTGCCGCTGTTCCAAGAGCCACCAAAGCTGCAGCATTTGCGACAGCTGGGACGGCATTGGCCATTAACTCTGGTATATACTGGAAGAAGCGGAAATATAGTACCTAATTTAGTTATATCGAAAATAGCATCCGCGGATAGAGCGATTCATATTCCGGTCTTGTGTTGTTTAACACCATCAACAAATGTTTACGCTGGCGTTCTGTCAGTGACAGCTTATTTTGACCACCTGTAACTTGACTGTTTTGCAGCGTTATTGTGGTTCCGGAACTTTACACTGACACTTGTTCTAATTTTTTTTACTATGACTAGGTGTCAGAGTAACATTGTCATGATGGTATGACATTTTATAATATCGGCGGTATTTTAATTGTGCTACATATTTTGAAAATATTACATATTTTCTATTGGTCCATTAATGACTCTCATTCGCCCGCCATCACCTTCAAATAACATTAATTTATCGCTGAGTATAACAGCAATTGCTCTGTAATAAATACCACTACTATTTAAGCGAGCTCTGAATTGTATATCAACGACAGTCTCCCTAGTTAAATAAAGATGTTCCAGTGGAAACATTGTCACAAGATAGACCGAGTCGGAACTGGATTAGTGAAGACACGGAACACAACTGCGTTAATAACATGTTTATTTTATAAACGCAATTTTAAAAATGAACTCTGACACCAATATTTTACAATATATAAGAAAAATCTATTTATATAAATGTTCCTAACATGGAACTATGACAAAAAAGAAGTATATGAATGAATTTACAAATATGAATATATATAAAAGGCTCGTATAACGAGATGGATGCAAATATGAAAAGAATGCGTCGTCAATATGACGAGACTAGAATGAAGATATTACATAATTAATACGTCGTCCATATAACGAGACATATGCAATTGTGAACCCTAAATTCTGAAGCTCTCGTTCATGGAACGAGATTTGTGTAGAATGAAATTATACAGGTGTCGTTCATATAACGAGACTGCAAAGAAGATATTAAATATCCAACAAAATTATGCAGGTGTCGTTCATATAACGAGACTGCAAATTAGTTATTAAATAAATAATACAATTATGCAGGTGTCGTTCATATAACTAGACTGCAAAGAAGTGTTTAAATAATATGTCGTCCATATGACGAGATATATGCAATGGTGAAACCTAAATTCTGAAGTTTTCGTTCATGGAACGAGATTTGTGTAGAATGAAATTATGCAGGTGTCGTTCATATAACGAGACTGCAAAGAAGTGTTTAAATAATATGTCGTCCATATGACGAGATATATGCAATGGTGAACCCTAAATTCTGAAGTTCTCGTTCATGGAACGAGATTTGTGTAGAATGAAATTATGCAGGTGTCGTTCATATAACGAGACTGCAAAGAAGTTATTAAATACATAATAAAATTATGCAGGTGTCGTTCATATAACGAGACTGCAAAGAAGTTATTAAATAAATAACAAAATTATGCAGGTGTCGTTCATATAACGAGACTGCAAAGAAGTGTTTAAATAAATATTACGTCGTCCATATGACGAGATATATGCAGCATACGTAAGCACCATACACAGGCACCACACACGGGTATTACACGGTCAGCATAGACAAGCCCACACACGTAGTCACCACAACATGGCACCACACACGGGCAGCATAGAGAAGCCCAACGGTCACTCCATGACCCTACGGTCACTCCAACATGGCACCGCACACTGGCACCACCGGACCCCACTCAGCTCCGGACCACAGTCACCCACGGTCACCACAACATGGCACCGCACCCGGGCACCAACAGGCCCCACTCAGCTCCGGACCACAGTCACCTACGGTCACCCCACGGACACCACAACATGGCACCGCACCCGGGCACCAACAGGCCCCACTCAGCTAAAATTAAAACAACCGAACCGTGTAATACATAAGACACGGTCAAGTATTCTCACATATGTAGCGCATGCACGCACATGAAATAATTATCCATGTACATTTAACGTTAAGCATGCAGCGTATAATTGAACTCAATTATGTTCAGATACAAAAGAACTAATGAAACAAAATATAGTACTTCTGATAAAATGGCACTGCTTAACCTATGTATTTATTCTATAGATTTTATAATAAATACTAAACATCTAATATGTAAAACAATGAATTATATCATAATACAAATAGCAATGAGAACAAAGTTAAATCTATTGTTACCTCTTTTAGCTGATAGATTGCTCCTTTAAGGATGGAAGCTTTTCCGACAAGACTGGATCGTGATGTGATTTCTGTCTTATAATTTCGTCCTTATATACCCCTAGCTGTGACATATGCGCAGCTAGGTACTTTAAACTGCAGGCAATTTCGCACGTGCAGCATGAGCTGAGTGTTCGCTCATTATGTCGAAATAACTAAAAATACCCCAAAAATAATAAACTACTCTCGGTAAGGCTGTACGCAGTAACGAAATAGAGACTAGATTTTTGACCACATATACATATTGAACATAGTCGTATACAATTCCGTGACAAACATAATGGATCGGATATCGATTTGGAACATTTAGTTGTGATATTTGCAAACCATTATCTATATTCTAATAATATCCCATAGCTATCATCAAACGACGATAAGCACAAGCTATATGATTTGTTTCCTCAAAATTAAGTAAATTATCTTCAGATGGTTCTTGTTGGTCATTTATCGTTAACAAAACTTCAGAGTTTGTCAAATATCATATGATTACGCGTTTGAAACTTTAATCGAATCGCATTTTGAAAAGCAATGAAAACATGTCGCAACGCAGAAACTCCTTCCTGTGATAATATATGCCACGTACATAACTCATCAATTGTTGTATAAACACTATATTTGGTTACTGTAAACCATAATAATATTGATTTACCACCTGGACCCATATAAGCGAGTAATTTGTATTCTTCAGCAATTGATGGAGTCATTACTGGCATCTATAATGAAAGTATTGTTAATGTTACATTACCAGCATCGCCTGCATGTCGCCAGATTGCATCATCATCAGTAGCTTTTCTTATAAGAACTACTGTATGCGTGGATCCAAATATAACCTTTATAACATCTCTACAAAATCTAAAAATATGAGATAGTGGTATTGCATATGGAAATCGTATATCATCACCCTTTAACAATGATTTACGTGTAAGGAATCCTAAGTTGAAAACATCATTCATTGAAATTACTGCAGGTGCTTCTGCAGCTCCTGCAGCATTTCTTAAATTACCAATAATTACGTTTTATTATCAGGATTATAAGACGTATCTGTATCAATCATCATTGATAGATCAGCTGATCTAGCATAATCATCGGACTATCTAGCCTGGCCTTTTATTGTTGTAGCAGCATCAACCTCATTTTGAATTGTTTGAATATTGTTTCCATCATATATGTAGCTCCATCGAACAAAGCGTAATTCCATTTTTAACAAAACAACCCTAACATCGGCGTCATATGCTGGATCATCTGTTTTTACTTCAATAAACGCTTCCGCTGGTAAGAAATATCTACTTGTATCCTGAGCTTGTAGTTCAATTCGATTATGCTAATTTGGTTATTGTTCTTCATAAGAAAAAAAACTGATATTCGTGTACAGATTCATCTTTGAGAACCGGTGCGTCTATATGAAATGATGGTTCAGATGCATATTTAAACAATGTATTATAATTTTTATCGTCTAATACGAAAACCACTTCCTGCTATCAGACTTACATTTATAGTTTTCTCTGCTTGATCATCGAATTCTGTTAGTTTTTTAATTTGCGGTTTGATTTATTGTTTTACTGACACTTGCAGGCATAGCTTCAGTACTGAATACATTTACTGGCTGTGGTTTTAGTAGTATTAATCGTGGTAGTTTATCTTTGATATCAGAGATCGTCTCAGCGGTAACGTTACCAATAGCACCAGTAGCCTCTTCTATATTGTCACGGAATAAGGCAAGAAAATAATTCGACTTTGCATACAACGATGACAATATACATATTTGATTTTGCCTACGCGTACAGCGTTAACAAGAGTAGCTTGTTTTACTTTTATGACATATTTGCTAAATGAGTACATATCGCTGTAGGTCGCTCGTAGCGTCATGCCCAGGTTTCTTCTACTTACCCTTGGGTCTTCAACATCTTATTTTTTGTTATACAGTATAAATAGCAAGGTGTTACTATATGCGGTACATTATCGCTTCGATCTTGTCACTGAGTGTCGGTTTCAAACCACAAACTTACAGCCATAGGGGGAATTGATAGCTGTTAAGTAATTTTGGTTCCCTTGTATATTTATAATGTAATCTACTATAGGATGGATATGATTTCATTTCATTACATGTGTTTAAGTATTTTGTGTGATAGTGTATTTCGTATTATAAACTGCCAGTTCATCTATTTGTAGGTGAAACTGGTGGAGGGGGTGGTGTAGGTGAACCAGACTGAAATTAGTAGGAGGTGTTCTTGCGCCAGACTGAAACTAGTGGAGAGTAGTTGAGCCAGACGAAATTGGTGGAGTGTGAAATTGAAAAGTCGAACTGTGATCATGTGTGCTTTGTTTCATTCAAAGTGGGAAATTGAACCAGAGTGCACCCATCAAGGGTCGGAGCTATGATATTTAGTTTTATGTCAATTTTATATAGCATATGGGGTCAGAAGTGGGCTCATTGGATTGAGGAATCATCATCCTCTTGTTTGTGAAAGCATACACTTATTGTTTATATTTAGAGAATGACCGTGACAAGATAGTCTTCAAGTATGTGTTTATTTGTTTAGCTTTTTTTTTTAGGTCCGTGAGTTCATCGTAACTATATTCAAATACATATTTTGTTTTGGGTTGCCATTATTAGAAAGATATGGTTAATCTGTGCTGTAAAACTAAATCTGTTAAGGTTACTATCAGTCATATCATCCCTTAAGGGCTTGGTCGCTCTAGGCAAAGAACTGGTATTAGGGAGAAAGGTTAAGGAAACGTATTCAGGAAAAAGAAGCCCAGAAGAGAGATGAAAGGATTAGGCGAGGGAATTAGAAAGAGAAGAGCATGCCCGGAAGAGAATGAACGGGTAATGGCGATGGAATTAGATGGGAAGAACATGACCGGAAGAGGTATGAATGGATAAGGCGAGGAATTAGAAAGGGAAGAACATGCCCGGAATAGGATGAACGGGTAACGACGATGGAATTAGAAAGGGAAGCAGAAGAAAGAAAGATTGAAATGACCAAACAACTTGAAAGGGAAAATATGGAAACGAAAAAGGTAATCATCGAATTGGAAAGAGCAGCAGAGAGGGTGTATCGGACAACATTTTTAGACAAGTTTTCACTGAAATCACGCTTAAAATCAATGAAACCAATGACATCAGACCCAAAAGTCAATGACATCAGGTCCCAAATGTGTGTGTGAATCATGGATTAGGTCCAAAAAAAAATATGAAAAAATCAATGAAATTAATGAAATCAAAAACTTTTCAACTATTACATTTTTTGGGAAAAGGGACTACAACATCGTTGTCACTCACCCTCTCTGCTGCTATGGGTTAACCGAATATTTGATCAAGTCCGATACGATATCGTGTTCCAGACCTTGTCTGGGGGACGAAAATCATTTATGATTTCACAAATAGACTAATTTGTAAAACCTCCTGTTGTAAATCAATCAGATTATTAGACTGGTCAGTGAGTTTGAAATTAATTCTGGTTAATGAATTATTATGACATTGACTTTTTATAATCTCCGGTTATAAAATTATATTCATCATATATTATCCCGTATTTGCATCGATAATATTTAACAAATTCACGGAACCGTTTACCACCACATTCAGCACATAGACGAGTTTTTCCCCGGACACCACGTCCACAATTAATACATTCTATCGCTCTCTTGGAACCATTTTTAATCTGTTGATTATGTGATGCGCAATATTCCCCAACACACTTTCGAGAACACATTCCTTGATCATATTTCCATAGCCATTTACATTTATTTGTCTCATTTATATATTATATCAACATATAAATTTTTAATTGAAATCGGTTTCAATTCACTTCGCCGTGTGATAAAGTAATTTTTTAACCCCCCACGCATCATGGTTTCTCACGTACATCATACGACGACATGGTCATCAAAAACACACACCCCCTGAAAACGTCCTCGTATTTGGCCTAAAAAGGCTTCTATTGTGAAAAGTTGTCATAGAAGGTCGGATATGCGGTGAATTTGTGGTGGGCTCGCCCCCTTGCTGCTGTTGCCCTTTTCCATGCATCAAAACCAACATCAATGGTGTCACTGAGAGATTTTGTCCGGTTCACCCTCTCTGCTGGGGCTCAATTTAACCTGTTTCTCACGAAAAGTTTTTAAAAATTCTTCTGGAGTCGGTATTGGTTTATTTTTTCGTTTTAGATATTCTATTGCGGAACGATATTGTGGACAACCACACGCTATGCAAATCTGATATTTTCCTCTGACACCCTTTCCACAACCTAGACAGGGTTTGGGTCCCTCGGGACAGCCTTGTTTTGCAGTACAATTATGTACTCCGCAAAATTCTCCGTAGGAATTTTTTCCACATCGTCGTGTGGATCCTAAAAACAACCACGAGCATTTATTCACCGCCAGTGCTGGATTCACCATTATTATTAATTGTTAATCAACATTCAATTAGACGTTAAAAAGTATATAGTATAATGATTAGTGATTACTCTGATAACGATGAAGAATTTTTTCAGTGTCCTGAAAATCATCATGATCTTCAAGAATACTACAAAAGGCATTTAACGCCATCATGGAGTGTTTCTAGTAAAAAATCCGCCATTGAATTACTCACCGAAGATAGTTATCTGCTCCGTGGTGTAATCATTCAACAAATGGGACAATTTTACGTTTTTGTGAATGATCCGGACATCACAGAATTTCAAGGAGGTTCTGCGGTAAATGAAATAATTCCGAAACAACGATTGAGATATCCCACAATCGATATTGATTCTAAAAACCCATCGTTGGAGGAGTTGTTATTGTACTTCAATGACTTAGTTGACTCTGTCAATGATGTTTTGGTTTTTGAAACCAGTGGTGGTTATCATATTTTATTAAAAACGATTCCAATCGATTTTGATGATCATCGGGAATTATTAAAAAAAATCGACACAGACAGACCATCATGGAATGTTGATATACAAGCTGGACTTCATAGCATCAAATTACCCGGGACAAGATCAGCAAAACAAAACAGCATTGATAAGCGATTAATTTATCCTGGAAATCTAAAGGATACTAGTTTATTATTGTCCTGTCCTGTTGCTATACAACCATGTTACGAAAAAGTCACTGGCGACGATGATAGTATTTTTGACGAAGATGATAATCTCACTAGTGAACACATTTATCAGATTTCAATAGCGCTGACAGGACAATCCGATCAAATCACTGGAATTACAAATCAAACCAGTAATATGATTTCGCTAGGAAGGGTTTCAGGATCATTTTGTAATATTTGCCAACGGCGACATGGATACAATGAGATTGGTGGATACAATGAGGGAAAAGCCATTGATGCGTTTGTGTGTGTTTATTCAGATCGATTTGTGATAGGTTGTTTCCGTACCACAAAAAATAAAATCACAATTGACAGAACTGATGCTAGTATTTCCAATGATTACGAAAAATATCTAAAATCATATCATTATCGCTGTGAAGATCATAGTGGAGAATTCCCCCTAAGGGTTCCAGATTACACCTACTGTGAGCCTCCCGTTCATGAAAACGGCCAAGGATGTAAAATCATCCTCAACGATGACTATATGGATGGTTCTGCTTGTGGGATGGGAAAATCAAAATCGGCATGGGAATCAATACGAGATGATCAATCTGTGCTCTATTTGTCATACAGAAAAACATTTACTAGAAAGACTACCATCGACTATAATCTAGAATCCTATGAACAAATTCATGGAACCATTATTTTTGATACAAGAACTCATCGAAGGGTTATTTCGCAGATTGAATCCATTGTACGAGTGAAGGGAATTCCTGATGTGTTATTGTTAGATGAATGGCATGGCATTCTTCGCCAAATAATCTCATCGAGTCGTGGAAAACAGATTTGGGAATCACTGACATGGTTGATTTCTTCAGCAAAACGAGTTATTGTGTTAGATGCTGATGCCAACAATGATGATCTAGAATTATTTAGAAATTTCTTAAACCGTCCGGACATGAAATTCATTATTAATGAGTATCAACCTGATCATGGAAAGAAATTTATTGTGGAACCGTCCCATCATGACAATTACATCAAATTATTAGATACACTTCAGCAGGGAAATCGTGCCGTAGTTTTCACACAGAACAAACGACACGGAAATTATTCTGTAGAAGCCCTTGCTAAATTATTACAGCATTTAGGATACCGAGTGAAATACTATCACGCTGACACAGATTCGGCAGAAAAACAAAGAGATTTTGCTGATCCAGTTAACGCGTTTAACACCATCGATGTGGTGATTTATAATTGTACCGTAGAAGCGGGAATATCAATCGTGGATGAACGATTTAAGTACTTGGCGGTGTTTTCTGAACAACTAGGGTCTGTAGAAGCCACTAAACAAGCAATTCATCGGTTTAGAAATATTACTGAAATTCATTATTCAGCCACTAAACGATCTTCACACACAGTGCCACTCACACGTGATGACATTATTTCTGCCATTGAATCCCATGAGAGGGATTTATCCTCCACAGAATTATTATTCAGGACTCCCAATCTCAATGATGTGAATTCTAGTTACGGGTATGCATTTATCAGCGCCATTATTGACGAAAACAATTCGAAGTGTTATTTTACGGGACGACTTGTTACAATGATGAAGAGAACCGGATATGAGGTCACGTGGGAATTACCAGATGACTATTCATTGTGGTGTGAAAAAAATAAACTCAACAAAATTGATGCCGCGGTCATTCACAATAATCCCGTCGTAGATGATTTTTTGAAATCTACCATCGGAGAAAGAATTGCTAATGCGGGAAATATTGACAGTGAACAACAAAAATATCATCGATATGATCCTGATGAGCAGCTGGAACCTTACAAGAAAAAATTGATGTATCTCAATCACGTATTTCAAACTGATGTGGGAAAATTGGACACACATCAAATAGAACACCTTGAGAAAAATGTGAATAGATTACAGCGATATCAGCGAGTCCTTGTTGATAAATTCAATCAGGGAAATGCTATAACAACTACACCATGCCGATCTGATAGAATCAATCCACGGCAACAACTCGACATTGTTAGAAGTGTCCTTGAAGTATTAAAACTCCCTGATGTGATTCCAGATGATTTATCGGTAAAAAGTGTTTCTGTAGACCGTGTTGAATTAATCAAGAATATCAATCACATGTTAAAAAACCCGGACCAACTCGATAAGTATCAGGCATTATTAAAACACTTCAATGAAATATTTCCTGATGTGAAATTCTTTAGAGCGGGAACATTATCAGTGAAAAATATCATCGAAAAAATCAAATTGATTTACAAGGGATTCGGTGGAAGATTACAATCAGATGATAAAAAAAATACAAATCGATCTAATCTCACGTTGGTTTATCCTGAATGGCCCTAATCGGACTTTATAGATGACCCTGCATGGATGAATGAAACCGTTGATGATGTAGGGTTTGCTGGAAAAGATGTAACTGCGACGGATACACACACTACGATGTTACGATTCCATATTTGGGCCGTTAATGGATGGTTTTCTCGATATGATATGTCAGATTGATCAATGGAAAAGTGAGGAAAGTGTGGTATTAATTATTTTATATACAATTTCCACACTTTCCTCATCATTGATAGAAGCTGTTATAGGATGAAATAACACTCCCACGGTGACTTGTCACTGGTGTTAAAAATCCATTAATGAGGAAAGTATTTATCATGATCTTTATCAAATTCAGCGTAGTACACTTTCGAGTGTGCGATTTTCATCTTGCCGAGTTTGATTATTTCATTGTCAGTGATGTCATCGCGGAAATATTTATCAGAATCCAGTTGATTTTGTCTTATTGCAACCCAATAATCTCCATCTGGTGTAACAAATACTTCTTGTTGTATAAAATAGCTACCCTTACACCTCTTTGTATCACGGAAGAATATAATAGCGAGAGATGTACTTGAAAATCGCTCAACTATTTGCTGGGTCACATTTACTGCGATTACTGGTACGTGTTGATTTATTCCAAATTGGGATCGTTTTAACGTGAAATCTCTGATTTTATTCTCACTAAAAGTAATTATTTCATCGTCGGTGATACCATCGTGAAAAAGGTGATCAACGCCGGGTTGATTTTTTCTTATTACGACCCAATAATCACCATCTGGTGCAGCAAAGAATGGTTTATACACACCGTAGCACTTTTTTGTATCACGGAAGAATTTTACAGCATCAGCTAATTTCTCAAATCTCAATATTATTCGTTGCGTTGTATTCACCGCAATTGTTGGTATTCTTTGATCAGGACACTTTGATTCATTTTTTCCCGTCTTGAGTAATTGATTTAATCTGTTACGGTAGCTCGATGAAAGATTATTAATAGCGTGATCAAACACTGACAACGACGGATCATCAAACCAGGCTCGTTTAGTCATATCAATATCACCTCGTAATACAATCCAACAATCCCCATCTCGGGTTTGAAAATAGGATTGATCGATTGAACTACCAGACCTATTGAAATACGCGCAAGTCTCCTTGATGGAATCAAATTCAGTAATTGTTCGTCGTGTGAGATTTAAACAGATTGTATTCACCCTACAGTCGTGATCGTAGATATTATATCCCCCCGGAGATATCTTTCGGGTTTTATCATACCGGAACAATGGTAAATTCGGTGGTGCTAGTTTTAGTTTCCCTGATTCGACATCTTTGAGATGTTGACTGGCTTCTCGAGAAGCACACTCAACGCGATAATCTATCCATGATTTTCCAAACCCCATTGTATGTATTATTCTGATATCATTTTAACGTTTAATTAAATAATAGTATTATATATGTCATTGTTTGAAACCGCATTAAACGATTATAGACGCGCTTATCCCACAGTGACCATTCGTGATAAAATCACTAGTTCTGGTAGAAGGATAATTACGGAGAAATGTCCTGATGGTGTCACTCACATCTGTCATATCCATGAAAACAGAAATTCTGCGGCACGTTTTCGTCTACAATATAAATACCGTCAAAGGAATCAAAACATGTTAGATATCATTGAAAAACTTCTTAAACGAAAACAACAGCACAGCGTAGACAATTAAATAATTGATTAACTATTAATAATGACATACTTGAAATGTGATATAGACCATTTACCAGAAATCATTCAAGGGCAACTATCAATAAATCCGCATTCATCTGTGAAAGTGAAATTCAGTAATGGAGGGTTTAGAACCATACAAAAAACACCAACAGGAGGGAAGTTTGTAGCCAAAATGCTTGAAAACCGATCAGGTGTTGCACGGTTCAGACTACAACAAAAACGGCTTAACAAAATGATTTAAAATGGAGCCTCAGAACAAGAAATCACCTCTGAAATCAATCGACTTGGTCTTGATGATATACTACAATTTTCCGTTTAGTTTTCTACGGGTTTGTTCATGAAGTTCTTCATATTTTTGTGCTGCTAATCTGTTTTCACGATTAAATTGTTCATGATCTATGGCTCTAGTGACATAGTCACTACCATTAGGTTCTATTTGTTTTCGTTTTCCAAGGACTTCTTCAATTTCATTTAAAAACTCACGGTCTTGGTCAGGAATATATTGCTTCCATGAATCATCATCGTCATCACGTGATTTTCGTTTCCGTTTTCGTTTTCTTTTGCCACTAATGGTTTTACCATCATTGTCATTGATGAATTTGTCATTAACATTGGCTTTACCATCAGTGGCCTTTTCCACAGGAATCCTTGAATACACTTCATTGATTTCCGCAGCAATAGAATTATACTCAGACAATAATGAATTGTATTTATGAGTTAGCGATGAGTAGTCTTCAGTGAGAGATTTTAATTCACATCGCACATCATTGAGTTCAGTCCTTAGCCGTTCACGGTCCTGAGTTACCTCATTACGACGTTGTATTGTATGATCCAACCGATATTGTAGATCATTGTCCGTTATTTTCTGATGCTGAATAGTTAATAGTTTTCCATGCAATGATTTGTTTTCATTAGTAAGATTGGATACTTGCTGTTGTAGACACCGAATGGTTTCTTTATACATAATGTTATCAGTAACAGCATCCGCATCTTGTTTTTCCCCATCTAGAAAATCTGCTACTTCATTTTCAACTTCAGTATCAATAATTCTTTCCATGGGAATGTTATCATTTCTATCATCAGATGATTTCCATATTTTGTAGATGCGCTGGTAACCGATTTTATACTTATCAGCGATTTCAGATAACGGGATTATGCCTTTGGAGGCTTTTATAGCAGATATATCATCATGGGTTAGTGTTCTGCGAAGAGGCATGATATATAATGAATGATATTTTTACAACAATGATAATGATAATGATAATGATAATAACCACACACTGAATTGATTAATGGAAAAGTGAGGAAACTGTGGTATTAATTATTTTATATACAATTTCCACACTTTCCTCATCATTGAACACTTTCATGGTTGGTTATGGAAAATCAATCCTAACAGCTTTTCTCTATGGAAAATCCCATGCAAAATTGACTACTTGACCCTACGAGGTTTTTTGATGAAAATCGATGAAAAATGACTAAAAATCATCAAAAATGACTAACAATCATCAAAAATTGGCTTAAAATCATTGAAAATCAATCCTAACAGCTTTTCTCTATGGAAAATCCCATGCAAAATTGACTACTTGACTGTAAAATCTCTTTGACTTTTTCAACTGAAACCAGTGAAAAAACTACCAATAGCACTATAAATAAAAAATATTTCAATGACACTATTTCACTGACTCTGTTGCAATAATCAATAATTGTATCACAATCATTCATCTTAGAAGCCTCAGATGATGAATTAACAGCTCTGACATAATCTCATCTCAGATGATAAATCTAACAGCATTGAGATTTTTTCAAAATTATTTATTTTTTCTGCACTAATAATATGTCACGACTTTTTATTGTTGTTATTGTTATTGGTACTACTAACTGTTATTACTTACTAAAGCAATTTCGCAATAACAATAACAACAATAAAAAGTCGTGACATATTATTAGTGCAGAAAAAATAAATAATTTTGAAAAAATCTCAATGCTGTTAGATTTATCATCTGAGATGAGATTATGTCAGAGCTGTTAATTCATCATCTGAGGCTTCTAAGATGAATGATTGTGATACAATTATTGATTATTGCAACAGAGTCAGTGAAATAGTGTCATTGAAATATTTTTTATTTATAGTGCTATTGGTAGTTTTTTCACTGGTTTCAGTTGAAAAAGTCAAAGAGATTTTACAGTCAAGTAGTCAATTTTGCATGGGATTTTCCATAGAGAAAAGCTGTTAGGATTGATTTTCAATGATTTTAAGCCAATTTTTGATGATTGTTAGTCATTTTTGATGATTTTTAGTCATTTTTCATCGATTTTCATCAAAAAACCTCGTAGGGTCAAGTAGTCAATTTTGCATGGGATTTTCCATAGAGAAAAGCTGTTAGGATTGATTTTCCATAACCAACCATGAAAGTGTTCAATGATGAGGAAAGTGTGGAAATTGTATATAAAATAATTAATACCACAGTTTTCTCACTTTTCCATTAATCAATTCAGTGTGTGGTTATTATCATTATCATTATCATTATCATTGTTGTAAAAATATCATTCATTATATATCATGCCTCTTCGCAGAACACTAACCCATGATGATATATCTGCTATAAAAGCCTCCAAAGGCATAATCCCGTTATCTGAAATCGCTGATAAGTATAAAATCGGTTACCAGCGCATCTACAAAATATGGAAATCATCTGATGATAGAAATGATAACATTCCCATGGAAAGAATTATTGATACTGAAGTTGAAAATGAAGTAGCAGATTTTCTAGATGGGGAAAAACAAGATGCGGATGCTGTTACTGATAACATTATGTATAAAGAAACCATTCGGTGTCTACAACAGCAAGTATCCAATCTTACTAATGAAAACAAATCATTGCATGGAAAACTATTAACTATTCAGCATCAGAAAATAACGGACAATGATCTACAATATCGGTTGGATCATACAATACAACGTCGTAATGAGGTAACTCAGGACCGTGAACGGCTAAGGACTGAACTCAATGATGTGCGATGTGAATTAAAATCTCTCACTGAAGACTACTCATCGCTAACTCATAAATACAATTCATTATTGTCTGAGTATAATTCTATTGCTGCGGAAATCAATGAAGTGTATTCAAGGATTCCTGTGGAAAAGGCCACTGATGGTAAAGCCAATGTTAATGACAAATTCATCAATGACAATGATGGTAAAACCATTAGTGGCAAAAGAAAACGAAAACGGAAACGAAAATCACGTGATGACGATGATGATTCATGGAAGCAATATATTCCTGACCAAGACCGTGAGTTTTTAAATGAAATTGAAGAAGTCCTTGGAAAACGAAAACAAATAGAACCTAATGGTAGTGACTATGTCACTAGAGCCATAGATCATGAACAATTTAATCGTGAAAACAGATTAGCAGCACAAAAATATGAAGAACTTCATGAACAAACCCGTAGAAAACTAAACGGAAAATTGTAGTATATCATCAAGACCAAGTCGATTGATTTCAGAGGTGATTTCTTGTTCTGAGGCTCCATTTTAAATCATTTTGTTAAGCCGTTTTTGTTGTAGTCTGAACCGTGCAACACCTGATCGGTTTTCAAGCATTTTGGCTACAAACTTCCCTCCTGTTGGTGTTTTTTGTATGGTTCTAAACCCTCCATTACTGAATTTCACTTTCACAGATGAATGCGGATTTATTGATAGTTGCCCTTGAATGATTTCTGGTAAATGGTCTATATCACATTTCAAGTATGTCATTATTAATAGTTAATCAATTATTTAATTGTCTACGCTGTGCTGTTGTTTTCGTTTAAGAAGTTTTTCAATGATATCTAACATGTTTTGATTCCTTTGACGGTATTTATATTGTAGACGAAAACGTGCCGCAGAATTTCTGTTTTCATGGATATGACAGATGTGAGTGACACCATCAGGACATTTCTCCGTAATTATCCTTCTACCAGAACTAGTGATTTTATCACGAATGGTCACTGTGGGATAAGCGCGTCTATAATCGTTTAATGCGGTTTCAAACAATGACATATATAATACTATTATTTAATTAAACGTTAAAATGATATCAGAATAATACATACAATGGGGTTTGGAAAATCATGGATAGATTATCGCGTTGAGTGTGCTTCTCGAGAAGCCAGTCAACATCTCAAAGATGTCGAATCAGGGAAACTAAAACTAGCACCACCGAATTTACCATTGTTCCGGTATGATAAAACCCGAAAGATATCTCCGGGGGGATATAACATCTACGATCACGACTGTAGGGTGAATACAATCTGTTTAAATCTCACACGACGAACAATTACTGAATTTGATTCCATCAAGGAGACTTGCGCGTATTTCAATAGGTCTGGTAGTTCAATCGATCAATCCTATTTTCAAACCCGAGATGGGGATTGTTGGATTGTATTACGAGGTGATATTGATATGACTAAACGAGCCTGGTTTGATGATCCGTCGTTGTCAGTGTTTGATCACGCTATTAATAATCTTTCATCGAGCTACCGTAACAGATTAAATCAATTACTCAAGACGGGAAAAAATGAATCAAAGTGTCCTGATCAAAGAATACCAACAATTGCGGTGAATACAACGCAACGAATAATATTGAGATTTGAGAAATTAGCTGATGCTGTAAAATTCTTCCGTGATACAAAAAAGTGCTACGGTGTGTATAAACCATTCTTTGCTGCACCAGATGGTGATTATTGGGTCGTAATAAGAAAAAATCAACCCGGCGTTGATCACCTTTTTCACGATGGTATCACCGACGATGAAATAATTACTTTTAGTGAGAATAAAATCAGAGATTTCACGTTAAAACGATCCCAATTTGGAATAAATCAACACGTACCAGTAATCGCAGTAAATGTGACCCAGCAAATAGTTGAGCGATTTTCAAGTACATCTCTCGCTATTATATTCTTCCGTGATACAAAGAGGTGTAAGGGTAGCTATTTTATACAACAAGAAGTATTTGTTACACCAGATGGAGATTATTGGGTTGCAATAAGACAAAATCAACTGGATTCTGATAAATATTTCCGCGATGACATCACTGACAATGAAATAATCAAACTCGGCAAGATGAAAATCGCACACTCGAAAGTGTACTACGCTGAATTTGATAAAGATCATGATAAATACTTTCCTCATTAATGGATTTTTAACACCAGTGACAAGTCACCGTGGGAGTGTTATTTCATCCTATAACAGCTTCTATCAATGATGAGGAAAGTGTGGAAATTGTATATAAAATAATTAATACCACACTTTCCTCACTTTTCCATTGATCAATCTGACATATCATATCGAGAAAACCATCCATTAACGGCCCAAATATGGAATCGTAACATCGTAGTGTGTGTATCCGTCGCAGTTACATCTTTTCCAGCAAACCCTACATCATCAACGGTTTCATTCATCCATGCAGGGTCATCTATAAAGTCCGATTTGGGCCATTCAGGATAAACCAACGTGAGATTAGATCGATTTGTATTTTTTTTATCATCTGATTGTAATCTTCCACCGAATCCCTTGTAAATCAATTTGATTTTTTCGATGATATTTTTCACTGATAATGTTCCCGCTCTAAAGAATTTCACATCAGGAAATATTTCATTGAAGTGTTTTAATAACGCCTGATACTTATCGAGTTGGTCCGGGTTTTTTAACATGTGATTGATATTCTTGATTAATTCAACACGGTCTACAGAAACACTTTTTACCGATAAATCATCTGGAATCACATCAGGGAGTTTTAATACTTCAAGGACACTTCTAACAATGTCGAGTTGTTGCCGTGGATTGATTCTATCAGATCGGCATGGTGTAGTTGTTATAGCATTTCCCTGATTGAATTTATCAACAAGGAATCGCTGATATCGCTGTAATCTATTCACATTTTTCTCAAGGTGTTCTATTTGATGTGTGTCCAATTTTCCCACATCAGTTTGAAATACGTGATTGAGATACATCAATTTTTTCTTGTAAGGTTCCAGCTGCTCATCAGGATCATATCGATGATATTTTTGTTGTTCACTGTCAATATTTCCCGCATTAGCAATTCTTTCTCCGATGGTAGATTTCAAAAAATCATCTACGACGGGATTATTGTGAATGACCGCGGCATCAATTTTGTTGAGTTTATTTTTTTCACACCACAATGAATAGTCATCTGGTAATTCCCACGTGACCTCATATCCGGTTCTCTTCATCATTGTAACAAGTCGTCCCGTAAAATAACACTTCGAATTGTTTTCGTCAATAATGGCGCTGATAAATGCATACCCGTAACTAGAATTCACATCATTGAGATTGGGAGTCCTGAATAATAATTCTGTGGAGGATAAATCCCTCTCATGGGATTCAATGGCAGAAATAATGTCATCACGTGTGAGTGGCACTGTGTGTGAAGATCGTTTAGTGGCTGAATAATGAATTTCAGTAATATTTCTAAACCGATGAATTGCTTGTTTAGTGGCTTCTACAGACCCTAGTTGTTCAGAAAACACCGCCAAGTACTTAAATCGTTCATCCACGATTGATATTCCCGCTTCTACGGTACAATTATAAATCACCACATCGATGGTGTTAAACGCGTTAACTGGATCAGCAAAATCTCTTTGTTTTTCTGCCGAATCTGTGTCAGCGTGATAGTATTTCACTCGGTATCCTAAATGCTGTAATAATTTAGCAAGGGCTTCTACAGAATAATTTCCGTGTCGTTTGTTCTGTGTGAAAACTACGGCACGATTTCCCTGCTGAAGTGTATCTAATAATTTGATGTAATTGTCATGATGGGACGGTTCCACAATAAATTTCTTTCCATGATCAGGTTGATACTCATTAATAATGAATTTCATGTCCGGACGGTTTAAGAAATTTCTAAATAATTCTAGATCATCATTGTTGGCATCAGCATCTAACACAATAACTCGTTTTGCTGAAGAAATCAACCATGTCAGTGATTCCCAAATCTGTTTTCCACGACTCGATGAGATTATTTGGCGAAGAATGCCATGCCATTCATCTAACAATAACACATCAGGAATTCCCTTCACTCGTACAATGGATTCAATCTGCGAAATAACCCTTCGATGAGTTCTTGTATCAAAAATAATGGTTCCATGAATTTGTTCATAGGATTCTAGATTATAGTCGATGGTAGTCTTTCTAGTAAATGTTTTTCTGTATGACAAATAGAGCACAGATTGATCATCTCGTATTGATTCCCATGCCGATTTTGATTTTCCCATCCCACAAGCAGAACCATCCATATAGTCATCGTTGAGGATGATTTTACATCCTTGGCCGTTTTCATGAACGGGAGGCTCACAGTAGGTGTAATCTGGAACCCTTAGGGGAAATTCTCCACTATGATCTTCACAGCGATAATGATATGATTTTAGATATTTTTCGTAATCATTGGAAATACTAGCATCAGTTCTGTCAATTGTGATTTTATTTTTTGTGGTACGGAAACAACCTATCACAAATCGATCTGAATAAACACACACAAACGCATCAATGGCTATTCCCTCATTGTATCCACCAATCTCATTGTATCCATGTCGCCGTTGGCAAATATTACAAAATGATCCTGAAACCCTTCCTAGCGAAATCATATTACTGGTTTGATTTGTAATTCCAGTGATTTGATCGGATTGTCCTGTCAGCGCTATTGAAATCTGATAAATGTGTTCACTAGTGAGATTATCATCTTCGTCAAAAATACTATCATCGTCGCCAGTGACTTTTTCGTAACATGGTTGTATAGCAACAGGACAGGACAATAATAAACTAGTATCCTTTAGATTTCCAGGATAAATTAATCGCTTATCAATGCTGTTTTGTTTTGCTGATCTTGTCCCGGGTAATTTGATGCTATGAAGTCCAGCTTGTATATCAACATTCCATGATGGTCTGTCTGTGTCGATTTTTTTTAATAATTCCCGATGATCATCAAAATCGATTGGAATCGTTTTTAATAAAATATGATAACCACCACTGGTTTCAAAAACCAAAACATCATTGACAGAGTCAACTAAGTCATTGAAGTACAATAACAACTCCTCCAACGATGGGTTTTTAGAATCAATATCGATTGTGGGATATCTCAATCGTTGTTTCGGAATTATTTCATTTACCGCAGAACCTCCTTGAAATTCTGTGATGTCCGGATCATTCACAAAAACGTAAAATTGTCCCATTTGTTGAATGATTACACCACGGAGCAGATAACTATCTTCGGTGAGTAATTCAATGGCGGATTTTTTACTAGAAACACTCCATGATGGCGTTAAATGCCTTTTGTAGTATTCTTGAAGATCATGATGATTTTCAGGACACTGAAAAAATTCTTCATCGTTATCAGAGTAATCACTAATCATTATACTATATACTTTTTAACGTCTAATTGAATGTTGATTAACAATTAATAATAATGGTGAATCCAGCACTGGCGGTGAATAAATGCTCGTGGTTGTTTTTAGGATCCACACGACGATGTGGAAAAAATTCCTACGGAGAATTTTGCGGAGTACATAATTGTACTGCAAAACAAGGCTGTCCCGAGGGACCCAAACCCTGTCTAGGTTGTGGAAAGGGTGTCAGAGGAAAATATCAGATTTGCATAGCGTGTGGTTGTCCACAATATCGTTCCGCAATAGAATATCTAAAACGAAAAAATAAACCAATACCGACTCCAGAAGAATTTTTAAAAACTTTTCGTGAGAAACAGGTTAAATTGAGCCCCAGCAGAGAGGGTGAACCGGACAAAATCTCTCAGTGACACCATTGATGTTGGTTTTGATGCATGGAAAAGGGCAACAGCAGCAAGGGGGCGAGCCCACCACAAATTCACCGCATATCCGACCTTCTATGACAACTTTTCACAATAGAAGCCTTTTTAGGCCAAATACGAGGACGTTTTCAGGGGGTGTGTGTTTTTGATGACCATGTCGTCGTATGATGTACGTGAGAAACCATGATGCGTGGGGGTTAAAAAATTACTTTATCACACGGCGAAGTGAATTGAAACCGATTTCAATTAAAAATTTATATGTTGATATAATATATAAATGAGACAAATAAATGTAAATGGCTATGGAAATATGATCAAGGAATGTGTTCTCGAAAGTGTGTTGGGGAATATTGCGCATCACATAATCAACAGATTAAAAATGGTTCCAAGAGAGCGATAGAATGTATTAATTGTGGACGTGGTGTCCGGGGAAAAACTCGTCTATGTGCTGAATGTGGTGGTAAACGGTTCCGTGAATTTGTTAAATATTATCGATGCAAATACGGGATAATATATGATGAATATAATTTTATAACCGGAGATTATAAAAAGTCAATGTCATAATAATTCATTAACCAGAATTAATTTCAAACTCACTGACCAGTCTAATAATCTGATTGATTTACAAGAGGAGGTTTTACAAATTAGTCTATTTGTGAAATCATAAATGATTTTCGTCCCCCAGACAAGGTCTGGAACACGATATCGTATCGGACTTGATCAAATATTCGGTTAACCCAAAACTGAAAGTTCTAGCAGCAGAGAGGGTGAGTGACAACGATGTTGTAGTCCCTTTTCCCAAAAAATGTAATAGTTGAAAAGTTTTTGATTTCATTAATTTCATTGATTTTTTCATATTTTTTTTTTGACCTAATCCATGATTCACACACACATTTGGGACCTGATGTCATTGACTTTTGGGTCTGATGTCATTGGTTTCATTGATTTTAAGCGTGATTTCAGTGAAAACTTGTCTAAAAATGTTGTCCGATACACCCTCTCTGCTGCTGAAAGTGAATCGGATGAAATAAAGAGGGAATTAAGAAAGGAAAGCGGAGAAAAGGCGGGTACAGTTGGGAAAGCGGGCGAGATTGAAAATCATAGAGGTAGAAGAAATAATAAGGCAACGATATCATGAACGTCAGGTAGAGTTAGCAATAGCTAGAAAAGGAGAACACGATTCTGCATCTAGGAAGATAAAGGGCCATACATTACCCTTTTTAAACGATGAAAAAGATAACATGGATAGTTATCTTCATTGGTTTATGTAGTAGGCAGAGAACCAGAAGTGGAGTCGAAATGACTGGGCACTGCATCGCAGTGCGTAAAGCACTGGATGTGTACTAACGACTTCCTAGAGACGAAGTGTTCAACGACGTTCTGAATGAAGCACTTCTGAAACGTAACAGTTGACCGAACAGGGTTTCCGCACAAAGTTCATGTATAGCAAGCCCAAAAACGGAGAAATCTTTACCTAATTGCTAGAGGAACTAAAATAGAACACATAAAAGGATTGCATAATGGAGGGCAAGGAAAATACTTCCTCTTCACCAAAGAAAACACCCATCTGTACCTTAAAGCTTCTATTGTGGAAATCAAAGGACTCCAAATTAAAATCGGGAGTTCCCTAGCATCACAAGATTGATGGGTGAAACATTTACAGAGGTACACTCCTTCGGATGATCTCTAGAAATTCCAGTTTAGAAATAGAGACCATGCTAGGGAAGAAGCATGATATTAACGTTCAACCAGAAACAGCGGTGACCTTTTGGTATACCCAACTATCCTCTATCTTCTTCACTGGAGTACGCATATTGTACATGAGGGAGAAGGACGCCAGAAAGTTAACCCCTTTTACATATATAACGGGATTTATTGTTAAAACATAGTTTCGGGGATATCATTACATAAGAACTTGTAATAGGTGTGGGAAAACAGGACATTTGCCAAGAGAATGTCCCTATCCCATCTCTAAAATCATCATATATAGCCCAAATTAACAAGATAAATGAAGAGTAGAGAAGGAACTACACGGGTTTCCAGATCTGGAGGAAGAAAATGGACCACAATATAACATTCGGAACCATGGAACTCATTGCGCTAAACAGAAAATGGACACAGGCTATACACAGAATGCCCACTGAAATAGAAATCAATGACTGTATCCAATCCCTTAAGGTATCACGGTACCAATTGTTTTTCCATAGACCTCAATGCTAATATCTGGAGAGATAAATATATTTTCTATCCTAATTTAGCGTGCATCTCACACACTGTTATAGAGAACAATGTTAGATTGTCAATTTGATGATGACAAAACCAGGTACTCCATTGCATTTAAGAGAGATAACTCTGCTGGAACTAGACAGGGGTATGAGTTATCTAGTCACAACAAACCTATTTTCAGTCATGTGTATTACATTTTCAAAAAATCATAAAAAATACAAAATATGATCTATATAGGAATTAACATAAATTCACATGTTGCCAAGAGGCTAAACTATTTTTTAAGCCTAACAGAAAGTACAACTCTTACATAATCCACCAATCAAAGCTCGTGTTGTTGTTTACTTTGGACTGCAATGGACCCTACACCTTATGCACCGCCCACCTGGTCATGCGCAATTGGTACCGTTATACCTATAGCAAACCTTGATTTTTCCAATAATCTGTGAAATAGCTCGGAACTATATAACTAACAAGTGTACTTAGTCTCGCTTGTCAAAAACAATTCTATGAAGTACTAAGCTATGTTTTATATGATTGTGTATAGAAATGTTATTCAGCTGTTTTAACTCCTGTTTTCATACTTTTGCTTCACTATCAAACTCATCTTTTGAAATAAAATGAATTCTTTTAAGAAGAGGTGTGTTTTATTCATATTAGCACTTATCATACTTCACTTTGGTGATATGGGATAAATCACATTATGTCATATTATGTAATAGTAAGGTCAAAGGTCAATGCACTAGTTAACATGTACCAGTTCTACTCTTAAAGAGACATTTTGATATAAAGTAAAGGACTTATATTTGTGTCACAAACACAGAAAGTAACAACAAGGACAGGTGGACATGGCCCAATCTAATTATAAAGTATTAGCTTTGAACACTTTACACTGTCTGCATATGCAAGAGGTCACTAACCTCTAGTCCTCACACAAAGGTCAAGCTACCCAGCCTCTTTGTCATACAAATAGAAAGCTTCCCTCCTTTCTGTAGTGCATACAATTGATGCAATAAGCCAATCTGACACCAAACAAAGTAGATAACAGCTTTTGTAAGGGGTTATCATGGATTTGTGTGTGAAAATGTTTACTTGAATACAGAAAAAGGCTAAAGTTTAACAATGAGTATAGTGAGTCCAATGGATTTAAAAACAGGAGAAAAGTGTGTATCTAAATGGGAGATGTAGCGTATGATAATGGAATTAAAGGAGACAAAAGCAGCAATGAGAAAAATGAGAAGTGAGAGCTTGATAACATTATCTTGGAAAATATAAGGCAGCAGTGGATCATAGGTGCAAATACAATTCCAAGGCACCTGTGCTATAACATTCCTTACAGGCACCAAATATCAGGTGACATGGTGTTCATTCCTAGCTAATATAAAAGGGGGAATAATGTAGATAATATAGATGCATATAAGTTATATTTTTTCTAAATAAGAAATTAACAATAATGGGCTTCTGTTAGACAGAAAAAATACCTAAAACAAACAAAGCATGTTTGATCAGTTTTCAAACTTTTAAACTTTACTGGGAAAAATTATTAAAGTACTTCTAGTTCAATTTGCATCAAGACCATGGGCAAATATGATAATTCAAAAAACTTATCTTGATTTTCATACAAACTCACCTAAATTGTGGGGTTTTATCTATTGAAATTTTAGGTAGGTCTGGTGTAAGGGAGATAACTGAATTGTATACATAAAGTTTGTACTTCTCATTTTCTCCACTGTATATTCTCCATGTTATACAGATGACTTCAGAAACACATGTATTAACTTCAATGCAATTAAATTATCCAAAAATGTATTACCGATAAAGCGAGAACCTAAAATCCAGGATTATATATGTAGTGGAGACCTCAAGAATGATTATGTAACTAACTAGAGAATCGCATTTATAATTTAAAGACACAAAAGTTTACAAAAAAAGACAATTAGAGCAGGACAATTAAAATCAAAATAGGAAGGAATACCATATCTTTAGCAAACTACCTAAAATACTTATACCAGAATATTCTTTATGATACAAGTGAACTATCTACACATTGGCCAGGAATGTCTATCTTCTCTATAACATGCTTTACAAGAACAAAAAAGTTGTATTTTATCCATGATTTTTCATCTTTTGCGCATAAAATAGTCAATACTTTGGCTAAAATTAACTATATTAACTTTATATAACCTTTTTTTTTTTTGCCTGTATGCTAATATTGGAGCTTACTACACAGTCACAAAGCAATCAGTCTATATATGCTATAGATATAGTTACAAAAGCCCCATTCCAAAGCTAATGTGTGTTATTTTGTACATTTTCTATGTAAAAGTCTGTCAATATTAGACCAAAACATCTCAATATCCATTGTTTAACCAAATGACACTATGACAGTATAGAAGTGGTGTCTATATATACTCGTTACTATGGATACACTGTGAAGCTGGTATTATCTTTTAGGTATCACGGTACCAATTGTTTTTCCATAGACCTCAATGCTAATATCTGGAGAGATAAATATATTTTCTTTCCTAATTTAGCGTGCATCTCACACACTGTTATAGAGAACAATGTTAGATTGTCAATTTGATGATGACAAAACCAGGTACTCCATTGCATTTAAGAGAGATAACTCTGCTGGAACTAGACAGGGGTATGAGTTATCTAGTCACAACAAACCTATTTTCAGTCATGTGTATTACATTTTCAAAAAATCATAAAAAATACAAAATATGATCTATATAGGAATTAACATAAATTCACATGTTGCCAAGAGGCTAAACTATTTTTTAAGCCTAACAGAAAGTACAACTCTTACATAATCCACCAATCAAAGCTCGTGTTGTTGTTTACTTTGGACTGCAATGGACCCTACACCTTATGCACCGCCCACCTGGTCATGCGCAATTGGTACCGTTATACCTATAGCAAACCTTGATTTTTCCAATAATCTGTGAAATAGCTCGGAACTATATAACTAACAAGTGTACTTAGTCTCGCTTGTCAAAAACAATTCTATGAAGTACTAAGCTATGTTTTATATGATTGTGTATAGAAATGTTATTCAGCTGTTTTAACTCCTGTTTTCATACTTTTGCTTCACTATCAAACTCATCTTTTGAAATAAAATGAATTCTTTTAAGAAGAGGTGTGTTTTATTCATATTAGCACTTATCATACTTCACTTTGGTGATATGGGATAAATCACATTATGTCATATTATGTAATAGTAAGGTCAAAGGTCAATGCACTAGTTAACATGTACCAGTTCTACTCTTAAAGAGACATTTTGATATAAAGTAAAGGACTTATATTTGTGTCACAAACACAGAAAGTAACAACAAGGACAGGTGGACATGGCCCAATCTAATTATAAAGTATTAGCTTTGAACACTTTACACTGTCTGCATATGCAAGAGGTCACTAACCTCTAGTCCTCACACAAAGGTCAAGCTACCCAGCCTCTTTGTCATACAAATAGAAAGCTTCCCTCCTTTCTGTAGTGCATACAATTGATGCAATAAGCCAATCTGACACCAAACAAAGTAGATAACAGCTTTTGTAAGGGGTTATCATGGATTTGTGTGTGAAAATGTTTACTTGAATACAGAAAAAGGCTAAAGTTTAACAATGAGTATAGTGAGTCCAATGGATTTAAAAACAGGAGAAAAGTGTGTATCTAAATGGGAGATGTAGCGTATGATAATGGAATTAAAGGAGACAAAAGCAGCAATGAGAAAAATGAGAAGTGAGAGCTTGATAACATTATCTTGGAAAATATAAGGCAGCAGTGGATCATAGGTGCAAATACAATTCCAAGGCACCTGTGCTATAACATTCCTTACAGGCACCAAATATCAGGTGACATGGTGTTCATTCCTAGCTAATATAAAAGGGGGAATAATGTAGATAATATAGATGCATATAAGTTATATTTTTTCTAAATAAGAAATTAACAATAATGGGCTTCTGTTAGACAGAAAAAATACCTAAAACAAACAAAGCATGTTTGATCAGTTTTCAAACTTTTAAACTTTACTGGGAAAAATTATTAAAGTACTTCTAGTTCAATTTGCATCAAGACCATGGGCAAATATGATAATTCAAAAAACTTATCTTGATTTTCATACAAACTCACCTAAATTGTGGGGTTTTATCTATTGAAATTTTAGGTAGGTCTGGTGTAAGGGAGATAACTGAATTGTATACATAAAGTTTGTACTTCTCATTTTCTCCACTGTATATTCTCCATGTTATACAGATGACTTCAGAAACACATGTATTAACTTCAATGCAATTAAATTATCCAAAAATGTATTACCGATAAAGCGAGAACCTAAAATCCAGGATTATATATGTAGTGGAGACCTCAAGAATGATTATGTAACTAACTAGAGAATCGCATTTATAATTTAAAGACACAAAAGTTTACAAAAAAAGACAATTAGAGCAGGACAATTAAAATCAAAATAGGAAGGAATACCATATCTTTAGCAAACTACCTAAAATACTTATACCAGAATATTCTTTATGATACAAGTGAACTATCTACACATTGGCCAGGAATGTCTATCTTCTCTATAACATGCTTTACAAGAACAAAAAAGTTGTATTTTATCCATGATTTTTCATCTTTTGCGCATAAAATAGTCAATACTTTGGCTAAAATTAACTATATTAACTTTATATAACCTTTTTTTTTTTTGCCTGTATGCTAATATTGGAGCTTACTACACAGTCACAAAGCAATCAGTCTATATATGCTATAGATATAGTTACAAAAGCCCCATTCCAAAGCTAATGTGTGTTATTTTGTACATTTTCTATGTAAAAGTCTGTCAATATTAGACCAAAACATCTCAATATCCATTGTTTAACCAAATGACACTATGACAGTATAGAAGTGGTGTCTATATATACTCGTTACTATGGATACACTGTGAAGCTGGTATTATCTTTTAGGTATCACGGTACCAATTGTTTTTCCATAGACCTCAATGCTAATATCTGGAGAGATAAATATATTTTCTTTCCTAATTTAGCGTGCATCTCACACACTGTTATAGAGAACAATGTTAGATTGTCAATTTGATGATGACAAAACCAGGTACTCCATTGCATTTAAGAGAGATAACTCTGCTGGAACTAGACAGGGGTATGAGTTATCTAGTCACAACATACCTATTTTCAGTCATGTGTATTACATTTTCAAAAAATCATAAAAAATACAAAATATGATCTATATAGGAATTAACATAAATTCACATGTTGCCAAGAGGCTAAACTATTTTTTAAGCCTAACAGAAAGTACAACTCTTACATAATCCACCAATCAAAGCTCGTGTTGTTGTTTACTTTGGACTGCAATGGACCCTACACCTTATGCACCGCCCACCTGGTCATGTGCAATTGGTACCGTTATACCTTAAAGAAAACGCTGAGCGCATCGCGCGTGGAATACAAAAGCTCTCACTGGAGAGGTTGCAAGGGAAAACAGAAACAAAAAAAAAATGCCGTCTCACTATCAAGGAGAGATCAGAGGAAAATAACTATAAGTCTAGAAGAATACAGGGCCAAGAAGGCAACTTAATACGTATACGTATAATAGTATATTAAATTAACGGTACAATAACATACAAAACAGTAACACCTCAAATAATTAAAAATGGAGGGATTGAACCTCAAAGTTCTTACCATCAATATAAATGGTATAAATGCAAAAACAGACAAATTTATTTGTTTATCTCAAAACTATGGTATCATACTTGAACAAGAACCCCACAATACTGTTACGTATATTTGATTTAAATTATTTATTTTTAATTGTCAAATTCAAATTTGTCATTTTGGGTTCATAATTCATTAATTGGGAGATATCTATTCTAGAAAATTCAGGCTGACCTAGACTCTATTTGTAAACAACAGGTTGATCTCATTTCTGACCCTGCTTCAGAGAGTGTCAACAAGCTTCCAAAACGATTGGCTAAATCCAAGGACAACTTTTTATTTTTAGTTCTGGGGGATGAGAAATTTTTGATTTTCTTCTGGGTCATTCCATTCGTACGTGTTTTTATGATCGTACGTTTTTTCTATGACCTTCTATGAACTTCCATTAAATCACGTGATCCCTTGTTTACGTAAAAAAGGTATTTAAATTATTGTTTGGGAGAGAACAATTCAGTAGATGTTGGGCTTTTATTATATTAAGTTGTGTTTTCTGTTTGAGTTTATTTTTAATTACCTTGTACTGGAAAATGTGTCAATTTGTTTGAGCAAAAGAAATTATTTTATTTATCTGGAAAAGAACATGTGCTTATAGATTTTCATTTGGATTATTATAAAAACAAGAACTGACTAAATCACGTGACATCGTAAGCCTTTTTGGATTACATCGTCAAGATTCGAACCTGGAACTATTAGAACATTTATTTATCAGGACCCTTGCAATTTCATAAGTGGATTATTTTTGTGAATTCTATATTGGAATAATGTTGGATTTGATTCTTTAAAACCGTAAGTTTAAATATTTTCTTTTATGAAAATAATTGTACTTAACAAATGTGTTTGTTAAAGTTTTATAAGCTTGTTAGTTTTCACTCTTTTTGTGTTGCTGCTTATTCGAGCCTAAGCACGTAACAATACGTCTAAAGCAACAATGCAAAGCTAGAAGAAAAGCTAAATCTTTTAGTTTTTTGTAGATGAACATAACTCAGAGATCAAAGTTCGGGGAACTTCATTTAATAGACGTAATACGAAGGGATTGAACTTTGAAGTAGAGCCTAAGCCCCATAACTAAAAGGATGCTACCTACACATAAATTATAAATAACTGGAACATAATAATTATTTACGTGTCAACAAGCATGAATACCAAGAAAACAAACTTCATATCATTTTCAGCAACATATCTACAAAAAAGAATTTGAAAACTTTGGTAGCAAGGAAAAAGTAAAGGCATTATGATTCATTCTGGTAAGGACCCTAACCAAATGCATAGGCGGATTTGGACTACCTTACTCAGGAAACAAGATAACATCTTATTACGCCTAGAGATATATATGAAGGTTATATACGATGATGAACTCCATTCGAAATAAGGTGTATTTATACATCTTATTACGCTTAGAGATATATATGAAAACCCCAATATAGAGAGACAATTTGGCTTATATATGTAAGTTAATACAAATTGGTAAAAGTCAATAAAGAGGTGTGTGATCTATATATCTTTCTTGTACTTAATAATGATTATTGACAGCATTTTAGCAGAACCGAATACTTGAGAAAAAAAGCACCAAAAAAAAAAAAGAAATAAAAGAATACAATTGTTTGTAAATACCGCGTATTTGATTCGTTTTCTTAGAAAACAGATAAATTAGAGCGGAGACACTAAATTGGCGTTGTGTTACAATTTATCTTAGGTTGGGCCAATCGAATGTCTTTATCGCTACAGCTGAAGTTCTATAAATTTCCTGTTGCGATGGCAGTACGGCATGCTCAAGTGTATTCAGTTGCTGACTTCGGACGATAACGACTGAATTATACGAGTTCCCGATTTGGTTATTTTTTGTGTGTGGAAAATACGGCATACGTAATTAAAGGTACCCAGTAGTTTGTGACGTAGATATCGGTAATATAAACACAAGGTATCCAAATGTTAGCATTTATTGCAAGCACTGCCCATATAAAGAGTTCGCTGAAGGCGCCCGAGTGCCAAACAGATGCCAGAATGTTTGATAGTGGATATACCTGGGAACTAATCGTTCTGCTATCCTTACCATTGCTGTGGTTATACAAGAGGACAAAGAAGAAAAAGGGAGTATACCAGCCCCTACCGGGACCCAAGGGTTGGCCACTATTTGGAAATGTTCTTGAAACTGACATGCACAAGATGCCGCATCAGTGTACGGAGTGGAGTAAGGAGTACGGACCTATTTACCAATTTGCCCTACCAGGAAAGCGAATAGTTGTACTGACGTCCTTACATTGGATGCAAAAGGTGCTTGATTCCAACTTTGTTAGATCACATACAAATGATCGGACAGTAAACTCGTCAAGGTTCTTTTACAAAGACCGCAAACATATTGGGGGAGCTGATCTTTCGGAGGAAATTTTGCATTTAAGGATGATATTGCAAAGAGATGTCCATTTCTATTTGACTGGAAAGTCCAAGTTCGAAACATCGTTTTCCGAGGTGTTACAGAGATGTAACAACAGTATTCAAGACACGAATGGAAACACATTTAACCCACATGAATTAATTGAAAAGAATCTGAGCAATGTATTGTACATCATGGTGAGTATATATCATTACGGCATAATTATATCCGACAATTTGCAGAGATCCACCAGATCTACATCAATGTCGTTTGTATTTTAAGCAGAGAGAGAGAGAGAGAGAGAGAGAGAGAAAATGAAATTTGAATTTAAGTGATACCGGCCACGTAGGGTCATATGATCACTATTTTAACCATCAATTATTTTTTTAGATGGCAGGTTTCCCGTTGGGAAGGAATGGTGCCACATCCCCACGAGCTTTAAACGCACAGAGTGCGCTATTTAATTTGCCGGCATGTCATATTACTAAAAAAGAGCTAATGACATGATTTGAAGGCCCTGGGTGAGTGGGAATAGACCCAACACACACTCAACCCTATCAACCAATCGAAAGTAACGTACTAGGGATGCAATGGCACCAAATGGTGACGAAAGAAAAATAGTTTTCTCATATCGTCTTTTTGAGGGAGTCCGGTCGATGAAAAGGTGGAAAAGATCCCGGAAAGCCAGCCGTTGTCGTATATGGATGTCGTTTACGCCCCGGAACGCCCTAGCCGTACTTATTTCAAATTCAGTCCAGTTATACTAATGGACAAAATAAAAACCAATAACGTGTTAACCACCTGTGCAATTGAATCAAATAAACGAGTTGTAGAATTTTTCTTTAACATCCTAACTATACCAGTTTTCTAGTACAATAGGGTACGTTTCATAAGTCCCTAACAAATTTGTTTAACTAATATGTCTATGCGACATATGAAAGTGCAGTCACTATGTGGTAAATAGATTGTTAATTTTGAGCGGTGTTCAAAATTTATAAAGTCAGGTTTCGTAATAGAGATTGTTCAAAGAGGGTTTCTCGTAACCAAATGAGAACCCTATTTTTCAGGCAATGAAAATCTTTCATTGTACTCCTCTCCGAGTGGTCCAGTGGTAGCTGTCCTGTATCCGTTGTTTTCACGCGACGTCACAAAACGCGTGTACTTCCATATTCTCCATTTTGAGTCCCTATCCCACGTAACCGGCACGTTTCATTTTGTGAGTAAGAATATAAAAATACATCACATTCTGTTGTGCATGTCAACCTCGCGAGATCGAATCGTGTGACTCTTTTTACGTGTTTTTTTCAAGTAAAATATTTATAGTTGAGAAGTCTACATAGTCACAAACACAAAAAATGGCAAGGACCAAGCAAATTGCTAGGAAATCCACCGGAGGGAGAAATTACCCTGGTATGATGTAATTGCGGTTTGTTTGGAAAAAAATAGATAACTATGACAAGAAATTAAAAGGAAAAAAGAAAGACAAACAGAAAAAGGATACAAAGAGAGAACTCAGAAGGTAACTTACACGAAGCGCACGAGAAACAATGGCGGAACAAAGACAAACAATCACAGACTTGCAAAAGTATTTCTGAACAAGGCGTGTTGTACAAGAAGACGGAGACTATATTGAATGTAAATTTAAAAAGGGGACACAGCAAATATTTTTTCCAGATTTAAATGTCAGAGAAATACCAAGAACAGAATCAATTTTGATAGAACTAAAGACCAAAGATGCGGAACTACTAACCAAGCTATATTCAATCAACTATACAAAAGGAGGCTATAACATCAGATATAGAGGAAATACACCGGCCCTAGCATATGGAGAAACAATGTTATGTGGACACAGAGCAGTAATAAGAAGCCCGGAACCAATCATGACGAAAATAAGGAAACAAACAGGAGAATTGCACATAACAGGAATACCTATGGAAGTACCACTAGAAACTGTCGTCAAATGGGTCGAAGAAAAATTTGGGATAAAAGTAGAAAAGTCAAGATTGGGAACAGTACCAGGCTTCAACATTTACAATGAAACTAGAATTCTAGAAATAGAAAAAACAAGACTCCAAACAATCAAAAGAGCATGCTTTCTGCATGGTTTCCTTATTACAACGTGGTATAAGGGATGCATCTACCACAGAAAATGCAACAAATGTGGAGAAGTAGGACACAAACCTAACAAATGCAGGAAAGAAAGTAGAAACGAGATACTAATCCCAGAAAGACAAATTAATCCAGAGACAAACCAAACGACATCAGGGAAGAAAGATGAAATAAAACAAATGCCCATCCCACGAAAAAGTCTTCAGCAAACCACAAGTAAGGAGAAAAACACGACAAACAGTCAAAGTCAGGAAATACAGAATAAGGAAAGACAAAATAATCCGGAGATAATACAAACGACATCAGGGAACAAAAACGCAATAAAACAAATACCCATCCCACAAAAAAGAATAACTAGTCCTCTGCAAACAACAAGTAAGGCTGAGGAAATAACTGAGCAGCAGGAAAAGTCTAAAGAGAAAAACACGACAAACAGTCAAAGTCAAGGGAAAATACCACAACTTGGACAACAACTGGAACAACATACAACAATTGGACAACTGGCGGATAATATGATAAACAGTCCAAATCGAGGAAATTAAAAACAAGTCTGAAGAACAACAAGTCAGTACACAAGAAGGAAATACAAAGAAATCAAGGAGGGAAAAGATAAGAGAAGAAGAAAGAAAATTAAGGAGAAATGCACCGTATAACGGCGAATGGCTAACAAGTATACAAGAAGAACATGTAAAGAAACAACCGACAGCAGAAGAACAATTCCAAAAAGGAAGGATCAAGACAAGGAAAGAGAAAAGAAGGAAAGAAAGAGAAGCAGAAAGAGAGTCACGATACTATGCATTATATAATGATGAATGTTTGGAATAGAAACATTTACCAAAAAAAATATACTTCAAATTGTACTAAAGAAATAAAATATATATATTCAATGATACTTATGCACACATCTTATTAAAAAACAGGAGGGACTTCCCATAAAATGGTCTGAGAAGATCAGCGGAAGATAACCCTCCAAATTTTTTTTTTATATTTCAACCACATTTGTTGTTCTTTCCTAATCAAATAGATCGATCAATAAACAAACGCATAAACAAATGGATATACAACCAAGTAGAAACATGTAATGATTTTCGATTTTCACGGGCTTAAATCAAGCATTTGATTATCGTTAAAGTTTAAAAGCCAATTGTTTATATACAATTTCATATTTCTAAAAGCATTTGAGGAAACATCGTTTTGACATTCGAAACAACGTCATGTTCCGTCAAACACGTGTTTCGTTTGAATACACTAAAGATGAAACTTCTTTGACCGGTTATCGCTTTCATCTAGTATAAGCCTACGTCCACCATCCCCTCCACAAATACAATATTTGAATATACTGATTAAAAGTGCTTCTCAAATATTCTATGGCACAAACACATGTTGTTGCGAAAAATATTTGTACATAAAAGTCCTAGCATAAAATACATGCTATGAAATTTTAATTAGTGACTGATATTGTATCCATAAAAACATATCTGGAAATACTCTTTCAAGATGACAAGCTTAGGGATATGATACGAATGACTTTTTAAAAACGTCAATATTGTCTGTTTGTAAACAACAACTAAAAGCGCATTTCTTAGATATCAATAATATACACGATTACGGTTCTACTTTTATTCTGTCTTTGGATATAAGCAAGGGAACTTCCAGCTTTATTTTTATTTTTTGTGCTATAGTGCACATAATTTCACGTATAATCTACGTATTGTGTCGAAGAAGTAAATATCCTTGTCGAGAGTTAAATCAGATTATTATTCTTGAATATACATAATTACTAATATTGACAACGGTTTGTTAGCGACTCAAATGGCGGCAGAAGGTGCGCGCGCGTTGAATTGTGGGTATTTGCGTACTTAATCGTGACGTCTGTGAAAATAACTCATATGCGGTAGCCGGTTATTTTATCATGTTTCTGAGTCTCTGGGGTAGTATTTCGTTGACGTGACAATGACATCGCATTCCTTAGCTTTCGAACTGGGTATCATCATGCAGTCCTGTAGAACTATTGTACTCATATTTTGTCATCACCAGTCAGCGCGCCCCAGGTCCACCATATTGCTTTGTTCTCCATGGCATGTTGCAATACAGTTTCAGTAACACGATAGGCGGTCTCCCTGCATTCCATCGTCTAGTCACTTCTGTCGTCTCAATTTAAAAATAAATTGAAATATTCCTTTTTCTGAAGTTCCAAGACGGGGTGATATCATATTCGTCCTTAGCTGGGATATCATCATGCGTAGAGCCACATAGACCATCTGCTTTTCTACTGCACTCCCATTGTGACGTCACCAGGTCAAGAGCTTCAGTTAAGCCGTCCTCAGAGGCGTAGCTAAGGGGGTGCAGGGGGGTTCTTATGTCCCCGGGCGCCAAGGTACAGGGGCGCCAAAATGAGGCTTACAACGTTACATTATCATAAGTAAACAAGGGTAATTAATGGGTCACATGATCGCTGGGGCGCCAATTTTATAGTTCGTCCCCGCCGTCCTACTCGGTCCGTGGTCGCTGCCTGAGAGAGAGAGAGAGAGAGAGAGAGAGAGAGAGAGAGAGAGAGAGAGAGAGAGAGAGAGAGAGAGAGAGAGAGAGCTGGATATGGATAAATGAATGTACGGACGGAGGAACGGAGGAACATATAGATGGACAATTCCGTTGTACAAGGAAGGCACTGAAGGTATCTAAATTCACTATTAATACATACGACCGTTTAGCGAGATCAAGTACGTGGTGGTGATTGAATGACTCCGTTTTAGAGAATCAAAGCCCTTAGGTGAATTGTGATTGATGGACACAGGTTATATTTTAGCAATATACATATATAACACTCAAGAGGTGTGAATTGGAGGGAGTTTTAACTATCATACTTGATCGATTATAATTGTCTTTTGAGTTGGGCCGAATTGTCTATAAGTCATTTGGCACACACACACACACACACACACACACACACACACACACATATATATTGGTTAAGATGATATGACAGTTGATTGTAAGGGTGTTGAAGGCATACAACCTAAGATTTTCGACTTTTTTGCTCTTGCAAATGCATGATATTATGGAAAGTATAGAAATAATGAGTAATTACAGGTCATTCAGTTTCAAAAAATGTACAACTGTAAGTTTAATGAATGAAAATATAACGATTTTCTGTATGGATTGCTAATTAATTATGCAGAAACGGAATTTTCCGATATTCTCCGAAGTCGCAGTGTCAAGTGACGCGCGTCAACAAATATGGAAAGTCGAGGTAAGCATGTGATTATCTTTTGATGTAATTATTGCCTTATTCTTCGTCTGTCCTTCTCCTTAGTTCATTATAGTCACCCACAATATATGTATTGCTTATAGATTTCTCATTATATATGATAAATTACAAGTAGGCAAAAAAGTAAATATGATGGAAAATCCTGACAATATGGGGTTCCCTTAAGGGGCCATTCTTGAAAGTTTTTACTTCTCGTGTTTGTTTGATTCTGTTACGTTGTAAGATAAACCAACTAAAAATATGATAATTTGTATCATTGTAATCAGAACCGCTATTAAAAGGTCTCGCTAAAGTCGCTTCTTTGGCTCAGAATAAAGTTGATTTTCTTGTGCATTTGCATTACCACCTCACGTACACGTATCCGATAGTCGATGTGATTTGCGCATTTGTTTGTATATTTTACACGTTTGCTTCATTACATAACCCAAAAATTAATATTTTCCCACATAACATTTAATGGATTTATTTTATTTGGAATTTTTTTTACTGACAATTTTTTTAAAAATTTCTACAGAACTTCGACCTGGTTGTTTTAGATGAAGTCGTGCTCCTTGTTGCACAGAGGTATATGCAAGATGTCCTGGTAGCATAAGAAGATAATGATTACAACCAGGGGAAAAGGCATACTGCTAATAGGCAGTTTATTTTATGGACTTAACGGATACCTAAGTACTGGCAACAGACATGTTATTCCAAGCTGTTGTGTATGGCGTATAATGGATAAATAATTTTTGCCAGTACCATGGCTTTACTCAAGGAAGACTTGGATGATCTATCCAAATATATGAAGTGTAAATGCTATAATTTATGTTGATTTTAAGTTGTATAAAACATTTCTTTTGTAGTATGCAATTTTTATTTTGCATGAACAAGTTTTGTTAAACATTTTTTTGGCTACCTACCCACTAAAGAATGATTATTTGTATAGCAATGTTTTGAAAGCAACTGTGAGGAGACTATTTAATAAAAACATGGGATGAATTGAAGTTGACTAGCATTGTTTTGGGATGCAAAGAATATAAAAAACAAAAGTACACTGGTGAACATGATTTTAATCGTGCATATACAGTAACACATTAAGTTAAATGATAAATAACGCATATTCATATTGAGTTGAGAAAGCACAACTTGTTGTAGTGTTTCATGAATACAGATTGGCTTGCAAATACCGATAGAACCACAAACACTAGGATACTATTCTATCCTGACATTGCTCATTAATTACAATTACATGTAATACAAAATGGCTCTGGAAACAAAATAAGGTTTTTAAGACTAAAATACTAGTTAATCTAAAGCAACCTTGAATGCTTATATCACATATGTGCATCATCAGCCATCTTATTACAACTAAATCAAATATACTCGACACCATTTAAAAGCATCAAATTTTCAGTTTTTTTAAATGTATTAATTTACCATAGAAATAATTATACCTTTTATATGAATACCCAGATGAATGTACACAACTGCATACACTGTAAAACTAACTATTATATATTATGAAATGTACTAAACTTATATAAGTACAAATGTGCATGTACAGGTATAATTTTTATTCAAGAGTACATGTACAGTCAGGCATAAAAAAACTGAAGGATATCATCTAAAAATAATTATGGCATATATAGAGGTTTTCCATGTTATTTAGGTTGGGTGGGGTGCTCCCAATATTATTTAAATTATTACAAAAGAGCCCCCCCCCCCTTCCGGCATATTTTTGTGAGGAATTGAAGTAGTGATAAACAGATGCAATGCTCAGAGCCCCCAGTCATTGGTGCCGACAGTTAAATTAATGAATACACAAAATGTGAAAGTAAAAAAAAACAACAACAATTTAATATCATTAAATAACAGTCATCTCTCAAATGAAATTCAAATTAAAATCCTATCACTCGTCTTGAACTCGACCAAGTTATGGCCTATTTTATCATCTGACTTAGTGTAATAGATTTTCCTCTTGTCCTGTGTTCCTACTCATCTGTATGATCTTTCTCTGGACAGGTAGTCCAAAATTCCATTCAGTCCATCTAACTTCTGCCTCCGTTCTTCCTTTTTCTTTGTCTCCCAGAGACTTTTATATGAGAAACTAGTGTACCATTACTATAAAAGATTGATTACAGACATCCTATTCCAAAATGCTAGACAGTTCTATAGAAATTACATTGATGTTTTAGTATCCTGTGCTTGGTTCTATGCTTTTGACACAAGTGATTACCATTTACTCAATGCCAAACTTTAGTACATCACCTAAACAAACTACTGCAGTGAAACAAATATTGAAATTAAGCTCACCCCCATGTATGTTTCCTATTGCATTTCTTTCAAAATTATGGTAGCTAGGCACACACACACACACACACACACACACACACACACACACACACATACATACATACATACATACATACATACATACATACATACATACATACACATATATATATATATATATATATATATATATATATATATATATATATATATATATATATATATATATATATATATATATATATATATATATATATACTGCATAGTATATGTAATGTACTAAGTACAATGCAAAACTGGCTCAGATATACATATGAAATTCAGGAATGCAGGGGTCATGTTACCAGGCGAGGAGACTTTGACCTCTTGATTTTTTAGACGTAAAATGACTGGTTGTACTTTATACCTTCCTTGATGTACCCATTAAGTTCTGGCAGTGTTGTAATCCAAGGCAAAATGTATTTATGCAGTATTGATACCAATTAGCCTACGCAGACAAACAAACTCTTACACATTAACAAGGGTGTTTTATTTGCTAACTGACCTTTAACCCTGTTTGCAGCAATATATCACTGCTGAGTTCTTGAAATTGGGCCTACTGTACAGTGATGAAAATATACCAAATTCTGTTTCAAAATTGTAACAGTGTGTGCGATTTGGATTTTTAACATACCTTGAACAATTTTTCAGTCATATTGCTATGATGTTTGCAGTGTGGAAGTTTATAGTGATGTCTAGCACTGAGGCATCATGCCGCAGACATGTAGCATGACATCCCAAACAGTTACATTATCCTGACAGTAGGACGACCAGTCCATACACTAACCTCTTAATGCTGAGCACCAAATGAAGCAGCTGTTAATACCATTTTTATGTCTTTGGTATGACCTTGCCAGCGATCAAGGCCTCCACAACCTCTTGCATCTGAGGTGGATGCTCCTACCACTAGGCCACTGGAACGGTCAACACCAGTATGTAAATAGTAATTTGTTAACAAATATAATCGGTAAAGATCATTTCTAATTGATTTTTTTTAAAACAGAAGTTAACAACATTTTTTTTTATATAAAATTAGTTTGAAACTGTATGTGAACCGGTAATGGCAGACATGATTTTAATCTAGTTACTCCTATAAGATAAAAAGAATTACAATGAATAGTTTCTGCTGTGCTTTTTTTTAATACATCATATGGCCAAAATACACTGCATTTACCTCAAACATACATATAAGACAAGTATAAATGCAATGGGTTTGAAAAGTTTGAAAAGATCTTACATCTTGTGGTTCAAATGCATGTTTTTTAAAAGCTTTAAGAACATAATCAACAGTGGTCTGAAGATAAACTGAATCTTGGAAATCAAACAGATGCTGGACTTTGGCTCATACTAGACAGTCACTTCAAGAAAGACTTAGTCAAAGTCTATATGGGTCTATGGTAGGGATAATTTGTTATCATACAATCACTAGAATAGTCTCTACATAACAATTTGATATCAATAGGTGTTACCTGACTAAAAAGCCTAAATCATTTTAACTTAAAATGAGATTTCTGCTTTGTAACAATCTCTTCTGTAGGTGGTGGTGGTATTGGAGCAAGTACATCAGATATTCACCTATGATCATTTATGTTCAAAACCACTGGCTGGTTCATTCCAACTCTATCATCTAACCACATTTTCAATATTTTTATAATCATTTCCGGAATATACAGGTACTGTTGATCAGCTTTCTTTGGGTTTGCAGACCATCTCTCACTTTTTAGTTGAATGACCTTTGCTATCTGCCAAGAAAATGCAAACATTTCACTGACAATGTCATTTTATATTTTTTTAATTTTCAAAAGTCCAAATAAGAACTGCATACAATGACATGTAACAAATCATTTTGCTACAGATGAAAATGTCAATATAGCAAACCTATATTTAACCCATATATCATAAAAATGTTTAGATTATTTACAGAATTTTCTAATTACATTAGACTAATTCTAACCAAAATTGGTTTATGAAATTATTTAAAGAAATTTCTTCTGTAAAAGATTAAATTGTACCACAAACAGATGGTTTAACAACTTTCAGGTAAAGCATTAATATTTTAACAAAATGAATTATTATGTTAACAAACAAGAATAATGTTTATTACCTTATTGTTCCATCTGTGTTTACAATCACATCTCTGTCAATATGATTGTTATGATCAAGAGTTGCCAACAGATTTCTAGCTCTGAAAGCTGGTGGCTTATATGAATGTTCTTTGGAAGCATACGATACAATTAAACTTCTGGAAATTCTTCAGTTTTGCTGTACTTCTGAAACAAAGTAAAATGACTAAATAAATAAATTGATTCAGATGCAGAGAACTATTTCAAATTTATAAATCCCAATAAATATGTTTTGATGAAAATGCCAATGTACAGTAGCATTATACAGGCAGAGAATAATCAACTCATTCCATGCCCACAATATTTTTTCCTTGTCACCTGAAATGGGGGTAGGGAACGCATTTGTGGGCTAATTTTGAATACATCGAAATATATCTGCTTCCAATAATTTTTTGCTTAGATATATGCCTAGGTGTGCTAGAAACATCATTTGGCATCTGCATAAGGGTATAAGTTGGAGTTTTTTCTTCTTCTGACCCATCCTTTTTCTCCTGACAACTTTTTACTTCCAATCCCCAATTTATCCTACTTCTGCAAATGTTTATCTGTCTGTGTATAGCTCAGACCGATGTGAATTAAGATTGCAAGCAAAAAAGTAAAAAATCCGAAAACAAAATCTGATTCCGACAATGGGCATGTGCAGAAAAATCGGGTAAAGCTTGACCCCTCCATCCCTGTAAACATGCATACTTTTTTTTTTTACACACACCCCATTTGCGTACATGCAATTGCCCTCCCCATTCTGTAGAACAGCCTATATTTAATCCACACAGAAAAGATCAAGGATTAACAATATTATGTATTTAATATAACAGATAGTCCACCAATGTTTAATGTCTGGCTGCATCAAAGAAATAAGCTGTGTAACTTGAAAAAGTTTGTCGATTGTCCACTAAAACTCAAACACCAACTGAACCCAGTCAAGCAGGTTACATATTAGACAAATTACTATCGAGGTATATGTGTCCATACATTATCAGCAGACCACCCACCCCCATACACAAGCATATGCATTTGGGTAAACCCCCCCCCCCCCTGCTCTCTCCATGTGTACTAAACGGAGAAACCATAACTATGGCCTTAGTGTGGTTTGTATTTATAATACAATGTATTCACATTCTTACTATGATAACCAGTATATCTTCATTTTTTCAATTACGCATCAATACTATATTTAAAGATATATTGTAATTACACATTTTTAACTTGTATGTTCATACACTGCAAAGAAAGCTTTTGTGGGAGCAACTTTCTGGTTTATACACAAATACCATCCACAAATACAAATACAATACTATACATGTATATAAAAGGTAGCCATCTGGACTTCATAAAAAGATTATACAATGTGCCGATCATTTAGCACCCACAATCAATAGTTATCGTCTACAAAGAGGTTTATTACCTGTAGAACAATGACTATGTTTTACCCTTGGCATAAAATGCCTCAGGGATAAGGGGTTTGTCCTGTTGCACAATGCCAATTAATTTTACTAATCCAAACAGACTCTCTGATGTATTGTTTATTTATATTAAGCAGGGAACTGGTTTCTAATTAAAGCCATAACTGTCACACCTGTTTGAAGTGGTTTCGTGTGTAACGATTTAGTAGTGGACCGCTGATGCATAACGGGTGGTCATACTCCTAAATATAGACTGGAGCTGTAACTGAGACAAGCGTACTGCTGACGATATATGATATTTTGAGTTTTGGCGAGTCTGGCGACAATTTATTTTTGGGAACGGGTACCCGCGATTAATTTTCAATACCCGGGTATTTCACTACGTGGATCCGTATACACAATAACAATGCGTCAGATCTAGGATAAAACGATTTACTGTTTGGTATGCAGGGGTCGATTTGTAAGTATAACTTTGTATATATAACTTACATTTCAGAACAGATCTCTATTTGGGTTGTGCATTTTACTGAGTGGTTGTATTCGCATGCCGCGGGAATTTTTTGTGAGAATTATAGGAAACAGTCTCCAAAGTTGTGACTTGTCATTTCTCGTAATGAGCATGCAATGGTAGACCGAAGATGTGTGACAGGAACAGTTTATTAATGAGCCCATATTCATAGAGAGATAACTATGGAAATGGAGAGTGGGAGTAGCTGCAACTAATGTCACTTCTTTATAGTTTATAATAAACATTCATATTATAGTTAATAACCAATTTAATAATATGCACCAGATAAATATCAACGATTTAACATGTAATTCCGATGATAAATACAAATATCGCAGATTTAACAGATTTGTGTGCCGGTAGTTGGAATAAGAAATCAGTGTATCCACTCACTACCTCTGCTGCTAATTGTATAAATGTAAACTATTGCATGCAATTCATCTGCCGTTCATCCCCTTACTGTACGCATTCCACTACTGTGCATTAAGTATCTTTATCCTTGATCTTACTAGATATAACACATTCTGTACATTTCGTTTTGACTTATAAAAATGTATGTCACCGATATGGCAGACCGTAAAGGATGTGGTTATACACTCCTGGTCGAAATAATCTGTTTGTTTCTCCTCACGATGCGGAAATAAATGTTGTTCTCGATTACGTTGCTTATCAGATCCTTTCTGTTTCAAGGGGCAGGGTCCAGTTTTTTTATGTACAAATTTAATGTCGCATGCACCTGCCTAATATAAAAATTCATTAAAAATATAATACGCGAGTGAGGTCAAAAAGGTACATATTTCTGGATAGGTATTATGTAGCGCAACATAATCATATCACACACTTGACCTGACAAGTCTACTGAAGTTCTTAGAATAAAATGTTTATGTACCCCAACCCCTATTTTATACATGCATTTTTCACATCCGAAGGCCATTTTTGACAGCACGTGGTGCTCACAGTGCAAACGCAAGGCCTTTTTCTAGATGAAAATTTTGAAAAACATTGTCTACTAAATAGCTTGATGCAATTCATAATAGTTGTCATCCATGCCGTTTTTGAGATATTCTACTTGCCTTGAACCCACGTGTCTACTGCTATGGGAGGCTAGCTCTTCTTCCTAGCCAACTATTGGTATTTCACAATCAACATACTGCAGACTAACTATGGAAAGTGTACATGTCTGACATCAATTTCAAGAACAACACAAGCCTGAAACACCTAGTTCACAAATTTATCCATATCTTTAATTATTACACAATAGTAGCTCAAAAACTCACACCATACCCTTAAGTTAAGACATTTGTCAGGGGCCAATTTACGAAACTGGACCCTGCCACCTCAGTAAAAGAGATTTCTTGATTAAAATTGAACCATGCAGATTCGCAATTTATTTTAGAGTCATGTTCAACCAGGGCCGTATTATGGAGTGGTGGTGCAGAGATTAGGGGACACCTGCACCGAGATCCCGTTGACGCGAATAAAATTACATGTGTTTAAATAAACCATATATAACTCTAAACCTTGCAAATACGTAGCCTAATACAGCTATTAGGTCATAACCGATTAGCATTTTTCTACCGATTTCCGATTCCGGATTTTGGGCATGAAATTTTTCCGATTCCGGATACAATTCAATTAATCGGAAATGCTAAATCCGTATTTTTTTTCTTCTAAAAAAATTTCATCTTCCGTTTCCGGGTTTCTGGTACCTGGTTTACCCGTGTCTAGCATGTTACTTAGTACTTTACCATATCCGGCTTCATTTCCGGTTTTCGTCCGCCAGTTTAAATAGATTGTCTCACAGCGTGGTTGTGTTGACCATATTGGACTTTTCTGACTTCTTATTTAACTTTATTAACGCACTATCGAATGACACTCAGTGTTAGACACGGTGCTATAGAAATTCAACTTTATTATTTTTATTATCCGAATCGGTCGTTCCTGCCTTGTCCGACTCCGATTAATCGGAAGTTCATACTATCCGGTGGAATCCGATTTCCGGATCAAAAGTCAGTTATGCCCTAACAGCTATAATAATTATACACATATAAAGAACTGTTTAAAAACTACTTCCAAGGTGTATTTGTAGCTCTGTAAGAGTACACTATCTTAATTCTCCCTACCGAGCCTTAATCCGGCCCTGTTTTCGGAATAGCGGAGAACTCGCCCCATGGAGAACTCATCCTGGGAGAACTCGCCCCATGGAGAACTCGCCCTGGGAAAACTCATCCCAGATGTCAGGAGAAGTCGCCCCATAGTGGTCGGAGAAGTCTCCCCACTTTGCCTGGAGAAGTTTCCCCAAGGATAATATATACAGAAATAATTCTGAGATTTCGCCACATGGTTGTCAAGGCTTTATTTATTGTTGTTATTCTTGAACTTAGTAACTTATTAAATCTATAAAATTTGCAATTATTTTTCAACTTTCCCATTTGATAAACTTCGCTTCTGTACTTAACGAAACATAAGTGTTTTCTATCCCTTTCGCTCTGCTCTTCAAATCATTAGATGCGTTTTATTTGGGGAAAAAAGAGAGGATGTAAGCATAATGGATTGTCTGCAGTTTTAGATATAAAATAGTTCCAACATAATAACCTGAGCCATCCTGAGATGACGTTATGACACTGACTTTTATAACCCGAAATCGACTGAATTGGCTCTGTCCGTCAATAAGTCAAAGTGTTATGTTATTTATCTCTCTAACTGAACTTTTTAATATGATTTTTCATTGAGATTTGCTAACCATTAACAAATTATACTTGAACTCAATAAACAAAAACATTATTGATGCTTCCTCAAGAAATGCGGTCGCTATCGTGTTAATCATCACGGCTAATGCGCAGAATTCGGAAAGATCAGTCCTACTACATCATTTAGTTTATTTCTTCTTTTTTGTCGGTGTTCGTAATTTTATTATTTCTCAAGAATAACAAACTTTTTCAAGTTAAAAGAGAAGTTTACAAAATATTTCACTACTAAATTACCGATGTAAAATAAACAAGATTACGCTATTTATTAATATATAATAACACCATCACGCGTACTAGACCCAAATTAACTAATGAGGCACAAATCAATGACGCTGACACGTTAACTCATTATATACGTTTCTTTCCTTAATGCATTCTTTTTTGCTATATCAATATACGTCTATCATTCCCAAAAAGTCATGATACATACGTAACACTTTTTATGCACGGCGATTTTGTTGTTGTTGTAAAACAAGGGGTTTTGTGAGTATAAGAGGCGCTCAAAATTTACTTGTACATTTTATTATAAAAAATACAACCCTATAAATGGTTATTGTTGATGCATACCATTTTTTAAGTGCCATATGTTGTGATATTCATTGGTTATAAAATATCGGCATGAAAGACAATTCACTTAGAGAGTTCTTATTGGTGTTAAACTGTGTTGAAATATTAGATGAATTATTCATAGTAGTTTCTCTTATATGTGCACATCCAGAGCGCCGGTGTATGTTAACATTTAGATGACGAAAACTGTTCTTTTTTCTTTTTCTTTTCTGTCTGTTTAGTTCTAATACAAACAATCTTGCAAATTCTTGGGTCTTTTTAAAGCGATAATTGATTTAGTTTTGTAAAGTGTTTTTCCAATGGTAAATATATAAAAAAAAAATGATAAATTTAGGAGACTAAAATTTATTAATTATACGACGTACATTATATAATGAAGGATTCGATTGTATTCTGAAAGGATTTACATCTCAGTCTCTATTGTACATACTGCTTTGTTTAAAGTCCAATGTTGAATAATATTACTGGCTATGTTCAGCGCAGAATCAATGATATGTGTAGGATAATTTCTGTTTTGTAAATTTATTCAACGAATTTTGTAATTGACAATCATCTGAAATGATACGTCGGTATATTTTCGACTGGCTATGTGCTATACCGTTTTTACATGACATGTGATGACACGAAGATTATTCCACATATTGATGGATATTAGTTTCCTTGATATGAATATTTGTAGAGATAGTGTTATCACTATATTTTAAAATTACATTACATTTGAAAATGAATCATGCGTACTAGATGCAGCATTAGTAAATTTAATTGTCGGGTGAAAATGATTTAGGCGATTAGTACAATTTTACAGTTCTTCGGTTGACTGCTTACAGTTATAAATATGTCATCGAACAACCTGAACCAATGGGATGGATTAAACTTTTCGTTTTGAAGAAAGTCCTTTTCAAATTTACCCATGAAAGGAAAGCGTATGAAGGAGCCATATTAATACACATTGCCGTACTGATTATATATATGTATTTCGTATTATTAAATTGAAAATAATTATTTTTCAAGATAAGTTTTAATATTATACAAATATCTACACAAGATAGTGGGCTATTAGTAGGATTGTAATCAAGAACATTTCTACACGATTCAATACCAACTGCATGCGGAAAGTTGGTATATAGTGATGTTACATCTAATAATACCATGATTGAAATTAACAGTTAGCTGTGGAATAGACTTCAACTTTTTAATGAAAGTTATTGTATCTTTAATATACGATTTCATTATCAGTTTTAGGTAATATGTAGAACTTAGGTGTAAGCATGCTAGAGGGAAAATATCAAATTCCTCAAAAACAGAATTTTTTTTTGTAGCCATCTCATTATTGCATCTTGAAATTTTTTAATTTAATTTATATTGACGGATCTCTGCCAATATATCTGTAGTAGTTTTCATCATTTAATTGACGTTCAACTTATTTAAAATAATCTTCTTGATTCATAATAATGATAGTGTTTGACTAATCATCCTTTTTAATCGCTATACTATCGTCATTTATTAGATTATATCAAGACTGAATTTCGTCTTAGAAATATTACTATGATATTGCTTTTTATGATTACCAATTAATATCTCTTTCGTGATCGCATATAAATAAAAATCTAAAAATGAATCAAGTAAAAGATATTTTAATTCTGCTATAAAAAGGTTATTTGGGTTTGGGGGCGACTTCTCCAGACGAAGTGGAGCGACTTCTCCAACCACTCTGGGGCGGCTTCTCCAGATACATTGGGAAGAGTTCTCCCAGGGCGAGTTCTTCATGGGGCGAGTTCTCCCAGGGCGAGTTCTCTGCATACCCTGTTTTCGGCCACTAAATACAAATAAGTGTCATGCCTTCTTTTATATTTCAAACAGTTAGGTTTATGATCCATGTTACTATTAAGAAAAGTCAACATACCTGCACACAACAATAAATTAGTTTGTAACTGACAAGTTGAAGAAAACGGTTATCAAGTCTGACCCTACTTTCCCAAAACATAATGAGAACTTAAGTACAGCTCACGCTTTTAATATTCATTAGTTCAGTGGTTAGCGTGTTAGGCTCGAAATCGAAAGGATCCGGGTTGGAAACCAACCACCGCATTAGCCTAGATTGGAGACCGTGGTTTGTTTCCAGACAAATAGTGTGTGTGTGTGTGTGTGTGTGTGTGTGTGTGTGTGTGCATGCGTGTATTTATGTGTGTCAGTTGGATTTTTAACAAAGCTATTTTTTAGTCAAATCGCTACGATGTCCGCAGTGTGGCAGTTGTGATGTCTAGTACTGGGACATCAAGCCGCAGACATGTAATACTATGTCCAACAATCACATTATCCTGACACCAAGCCAACCAGTCATAACCATAACCTTTTAATGCTGAATCCCTAGTATGGCAGCTGTCAGTGCCATTTTTATACGTCTTTAGTATGACTCAGGTAGGGTTCGAACCCTCTTGCCCCCACGCCCGAGGCGGAAGCTCTAACACTAGGTCATTGAAGCTGTGTTAGGCAAGGTATTTCACTCAGCTTGAATAAACTATTCGGGTGTTCATGAAGTAATACACAAAATCAAACATTAAAGCCTCGAGAATATAAAGCCTCTTGGCTCAATAATCATTAAATAGTCAATAGAACGAGAAATACTATTGCACTGCACTGCCGTTTCAGTCGCCAATGGCCAACAATTGAGTTATATATAATATGTTCACTATTCAGAAACGGATCAAAGCATATCGCTCCGGGGTAGGTTGGGGGAAACAAACAGGCAACAGTCAACGTTACATGCTACATACTTTGACGGCGACACTAAGTTCTCCTATTTCAGTTCATTTATCGTTCAGTTTTGTGCATGTTTTCATGAGACATGATGTAAGTAATTTGCAAGTAGCCAAGATAAGAAAGGCTTTACAACACTGGGCTTTTAGCAATGTAACTTACTCTTTCAATATTAGTAATGCTAAACTTGTCCTCTTTACCTGTAATTTCTTGTAGCACACATCAATTACATGATATCAGCATTACAACACGCCACTTAATCACATTTCCTGTTATTTCAGTTGATTGGAAAAACTTTGCCGGAGTCAGATCCAGACCACAGGATGATGTGGGACCTTTGTGACTGGCTCTATCGATTGATTGATCCGAATGTAGACAGCACACTGCGCATGTTCCCTTTTCTGCGCTTCATTCCAGGGAAATGCGGCCATATTTACAGGAAGTCCATTGAAGCCAGAGACAAGGTGTTCCGATTAATCTTTGATGAACACAAGGTAAGAGTAAGAATATATAACATAATTAATTTCAACAACGATAACACAAACTAAGATGACGACGACGATTAAAACTATGAAATAAGTATGATAATAACGTTACAAACAAGGATTATGAAGAAAAAAAAATTACGACAACGACGTTAACTTTGTAAGAAGTTTGCCGACTGCAACACCTTAGACTTATAGAAAGCAAACACTTCACCCTTAAGATAAATATCGGCAATCGTTTATAATTAAGAAATGTTAGCAATATAGTTATATCGTTTTGAAATAATGTCTTGCGTGTGACAAAATCGCAGGTACATGTGTGCAGAATATCTTATATTATATGTTGCGTACGTAACCTGAGTCTGCTAAGAGAGTAATGTTACATAGGATTAAGACTCACCACAAAACCTTACATCATTTTTATTGGCCAGAAATTACAAGTGATGTTTCCAAATCTTGTAGATCTTGTTTTATTTGTCAGTTGGCCAGTCTTTTGAACTATCTTGTAGACGTATTGTCAATGACCAGTTGAGTTGTTAAAAGAGAAATAATATGTCTTTGATTGTTTTTTTTTTTGTTTTTTTATGGTTTAACGCCATTTTTCAGCACAATATATAGGCTATACATGGCGGCCAGTATTAGTGGTGGAGGAAGAAACCGGAAAAACCCCGGAAAGAACCACCGACCCACGAGAAGCTACTGGCAAGCTTTCTCACTTAACTACATTAGCCGAATCTTAGACTCGAACCCACGGTCTTTGATTGTAAAGTAGCGAGATATAATCCTGTTTACTCACTCAAAAATGTATTCAGTGATCACAGCCACCTTACTTTCATCAACAAAATGAAACATGAAAATCAAAGAAAGTTCCGATTGAGATTCATCTTACAAAAATTACAACATCGACCCTCGGCACAAGATAAACAATAATTTAATCGGAGATTCGCTGTCACGTGTATATGAATTTTAATTTGCTTTCTTTTGTATATATTTTTTTACATTCATTTAAAGTCTTCCATTGTATTATTATTATTATTATTATTATTATTATTATTATTATTATTTGTGTATTAAAAAAGATGAGAAAGGAATGGCATAAGTCTTTATTTTCCTCAAGAGGGGATGGATTATGGTTATCTATATGTTTTGTAACTCCTGGTATACAATTTTATTTAATTTTTTGTAGATTTTATTTTTTCATTTCGTAAATTGTAAAGAATATCTTAAGTTAGATTATGCCTACGTGACCTGATTATTTTAAGAGCGTAATATTACACAGGATGTACAATATAGATGCTGACGTATGCGTTGACAAATACTAATAATCTGAAAAATACGACTTAATGGCGCCTTTTGATAAATTTATCATTGGATTATTTTTTTTAAACTCTTCTAGATGAATTCAGTACAGTCCTATTTGTTGGGCTAGGTCAAATGAATAGGCGTTTTCGAAATCGATAACAAGATCCGTCACGTAGAATAGTTTGTGAAATATGGTCGTAATAGACGGTATATATGAAGAGAGAACTGAACAATGGGATTCATTACTTTTTTGGAGTCATCCCATTTCTTGTGTTTCTGTTGCAAGTCTGCAGAGATGTTTTATGTTCTACTTATATATTATTAGAGAGAAAACATATCTGGATGGACTGTTCAGTGGAAGTAGAAAGGGTCCATGTTTTGGACAACATTATTATTCTAATACTATTATAGTATTGTGAATTATTCAAAATGGTTCTGGATGACACCATCGTGACAATGTTACGATTCTTGCCGGACCACTACATTTCTGGTTTGAAATTTATACGGAACTTTTTCTTCATTTGGACATTCACAGAGCTTTATCAGGGTCATTTTAGATTCATTCACTTCATAATACTGTAAATTCCTCTTATATGTTTATGTATCACTTTGTAAAAATAAATTATTAGTTAACTTTTACACAGCATGTGATTTTTCTTTTTTCTGTTACTTAGTTTTTGACCACAGAGATAGAACAGTAATATATTAACGTCATATGAACGTCGCAATTTTCTGGTGTTACGGTTCAGTCATCTGGGAGAAAATAATCAATACAGTTGAAAGACGGGTAAAACTTGTCAAAATGTTTTTTTCTAGAATCATGCCAAATATTGAAAACGTGCTTTGCAGATGTGTTGAAAGAAATATTCTAGCTCAAAGTCAACGAGAGATTTTAATTACAATACTGGTTTGACTGTTTTGTAATATCATCAGCAGTCTGTCTGATGGTTATCTGGCCGCTTTTCTACAACCCTTGTTCAACACATTGTCCTAATGAATGAACTGGCTCTGAAATTTTTTATTTAAACCAGAATAAAAAACGGCTACTAAAGTTAATTCACTTTCTTACTCTGTGCCTCCCTTGTTAAACTTTTGACCTTTAAATTATTCCTAATTGTAAGACCCTTTCAAATTTATCTTAAAAAATCTTGATCTTATTATCTGGTAGCGTCTTCGACATCACACAATTCAATAATTTAAACCGCGTGAAGGCAATACTCCAATCTGAGACAGTCGTTCTGTATAATTTAAACTCCCATCTATAAAATGCATTCAACATTAAAGACACGTGACATTTTGCGTTTGTAACACGCAAGTTTATTAATATTTTGGTCATATGAAAACGTAGGCACCAAATGATCGATAGCGATGTACATTGTGATAGCGAATTGCCCATCAATGTAATTTTTTCAGTTGTTTAAAAGTCCTTCCATTTGTAAAACAATCATCATCACAATCATCATCATCATCAGCAGCAGCAACAGCACCATCGTCATCGTTTTGTTAAAAAAAAACTAATTAATTTCAAAGTAGTCTTTGTTTTGCACTAATGGGCCACGGATGGCCTAGCTGTGTATGGCACACACCTATACAGAATATTCACACATCTCACCTCTGCCAGTTTAAGTTCGAGTCTCAGTTCGACCAACGTTGGTATGTGACAAAATTTGCTAGTAGTTCACCATGGGTCGGTACTTTTTCCCTGGGTCGTTCCCGTTTTCCTCAGCCAGCCTTACTATCTACCACGTATATTCTATCATGTGCAGAAAATAGCGCTAAACCCCACAAAATCAAACTATATTTTGCTCTAAAATGATGTTGTATTCTTCCAGGCTACCTATCAACACGGCAAAATTCGAGGTCTTCTAGACGTTTGCTTCAATACCCAGATGGATGAGAACGAGCTCACCGGAAGTACATGGCTTACGGATGACTACATCAAGGGCCTTATGTCCGATATTCTTCTTGCAGGTATTATTATATTATTATTATTATTATTATTATTATTATTATTATTATTAGTAGTAGTAGTAGTAGTAGTAGTACTAGTAGTAGTAGTAGTAGTGGTCCTAATAATTTTTAGTATTTTTTAATTACACCTTCTTGATGATTTGTTCGTAGGTTTGAAAAGAATATTTGCTTCAACAGAATGAGATGTATTTCCTAAATATACAAAATTTAATTGTCTTCATTTCTGTGTTTTGTGAATCTTCCAGCTTTTCTCTGAAACACACACTCACACGTTATGCCTTAACTACAGTGTGAAAATGTTTACCGTACGACGATTGGATTTTTATCTGGTTGTTTGAAATTATTCTTTAAAGTCACTATAACCGAAAACTTGGAACCGAACAGTTGTAAAATATGGAAGCAAAATTGTTAGTGACCTTGAATGGGTTTAGCTAATCATTTAAATCATGCAGTTAGCGGAAACGCAGCATACGCTTGGCATAGTAGTGCCTTTTTTATTCACTAATTGAAGCTATCCTAGGATGACATTTTTAAGCAACACCAACGCATAAACTGCCTTTGGATTACTGAATTGGCATTTACATTATTATGTTTAGTGCTTGGGTAACAAGTGGATAAATGTAAAATGATTATCCAATAACTGATTTTCTATTCTTTTTTAAAAATACCTTTTGTGCACTTTTTCCTGTAAAATTCCCAAAGCGGAAAGACTGTAGCGAGATGTGCTTCAATGAGAGTGAAAACGCATAAAGAAACCATTTCAACCAAAGTATTGACTTACTTATTGTGTTCAGAGTTTGTATAGGGGTATTTTCTCGACATCAAAACACTCTTAAACACCGAGCGCATGTAAATACCGCTATAATATATATCGGAAGACAACGTTACGAGGACATTGCGAACGTATGCATGCACTAACAGACCGGCAAGATACTGTAATTCCAACAGTTTCATCGAAAAAAAAACAACGCATATTGATAATTAAGTGGTCATGGTTTTTGCCATGTTCTGTGGTTTCTTTGTCTTAATGATTATCTCCAGCATTTATTTAAACCATTGGAATTATGCTGTGTAACTTGTTATTTTTTTTCTTGAACAATCGACGTGACAGCAACCACCTGTAATTGGTTTAAGCCACTGCGAGCAGGCTGGACACAAGTTTAGACTTTGTTTGAATAATCGAGATAATGACAAACCCATTTACATATTTAAGGCATCAAGAGTGCCTTGGAATATTGGTAGATTTTCTTGAAAAATCAACACGAATACAGTTAAAATTAGACTTTAAATAATTTATTCGGATGACGTCGCTGCAATAAAATAGGTTACACTCTTGTTAAGAATCGCTATTTTGATTAACTTACTTATAGATTTCCTTTTATCACTCATTTTGGATTTAAATCCAGTCAATTCTATTTATGTTAAAATGCATTAAGACTCTCTTCTTCATGTCATGCACCAACTCAAGCAGGTCATGTTTATTTTCTTAAAATAAATGATTTTGCATGACATAACTGGATGTTTAGTGCCAGTGACCTTCCTGGAACCGGCCGAATCACACAAGTTTCATTTTACCTGAATTAACCAACACTGAATACATTGTCTTATCTAATAGAACCAGATGTTTTAATTCTGAATATTTTGAATTTAACAAGAAATACAAATGACTGAATCCGCTGGTTGAGAATGTTATCCACGTTAAATAAATAAAAATGTCAAGTGGTTAGAATTTCTAGAGAAATCAAGCAACAGGTCGAATAATCATATAATCAACGTGACGATTATGAAATGCAGCTCTATGACTGAGATATGCAATTAAAACGTAATGAAACTGCACTAGAAATGTATTTTATCGAGTATGGGGTGAAATATTTTACTCAGAAAAAAAAACATTGACTAATCGGAAATGGAAAAAAAAAAAAACACGTCACTGAGCATTTGTGGGGTTTCTTTCGTGTAACCTGTGTTAATCTAAAATTCGAAACTACAGTGCATCCACCTCACAACAACAACAACATATTTAACAAATATTAAATCTAGACTGTCCTCCTCACAGCAAAAAAGCTCTTTAGTACATAATTGTCTGCGGATAGGCTCTGTTTTTTACCTCTGGGTTATCTGATCCAATATCAATCGTTACTACGTATTAACACACAAACAAGTTGACTGGATTCGACCTTACTTATATTGTGACAGATTATGACTTAGAACCAGCGGTTCAACATTGTAGCATTGTCAGCCATCACCGTAAATAAAGACTGCCTGACATTTTCCTCTTACGTGTGAGGCAAACTCTTTCACGTCTGCTCTAAAGCTATTGAAGCGAAAATATCAGAGTAAATACAATCTAAATTCGGTGTGTAACATTTGTCAACGCTTACAATTTTTTATATCTTTTTATTTAGGTGGCATTATACTGCCAAATTTAGAGTTGTCACAGTAGTATTATGGTAACAAAGGGAGTTGGATGGAAGGGAAAATGCACCGCTAAGAGCGTGGGTCTAGATAAGTTTTAAACCATTGTTAAATGATGCAGCATTTGCACACCCTCCCGTTTCTTTATACCAATTTTAAATACGAAATGAATCAAGGATACAAACAAGCAAACAACTTAAGTTATTTCATTTATCAATTTATAATTTCTGATCTAATCGTAGCCAGGAGGTTGTTAACACTCGCATCTTAGTCGCATCTGAAACTAAACGGAAACATTCAATCTAAATATCAATAAAAATAGTCTGTGTCAGGAAAAACTGTGTCGTCTTAATCCAACATTTTCCAATGTCTAGATTTAATAATTCTAAAATGATTTAACAAATATAAATACATCTTGTTTACATGTGTCCAAAGAGATGGAACTCGGAAATGTCCGGACTTAAAGAGATTATTAAAGACAGTGCACTAAATAACATCTGTTGCTTGAAAATATAGACCAGTCCTTGGAAATATTTTCGAACATATATATTACTGAAAATAAGTTCGGTTTGATTCGAAACGCCATCATGTTGACAGTGTTTGTGATCCCTGGCGATACACAAGTTAGACGATTTGAATTAATGAATGAAGTGACATAGTTTTGTGCGTCTTTATATCTTTGTTGCCGTATATTTTGTAAAACGGGGTTGTGGTTAATCAGGGTAAACAAACAAACGGGAAAGTACGAGAATACTATAGTTGACAAAAGGGGTCAGAACCTTGGGATATCTTAAAAAAATTTCATATTTAGGATAGGTATTTTGGGGTTAAATATTTTAAGCAGAAAAAAACATTGACTAATCGGAAATGAGAAAAACAGAGCGTCACTGGGCATTTTGTGGGTTTCTATCATGTAACTTGTGTTCTTCAATTTTTATATCTAAAGCAGTGAGACATGCCAAGTTGTATAATGAGTGCAGATTTTTGACTCGATTCGTTTAATGTAGGCATGACAGAACTTCTAAAAGCACATAGACTGTACCTACTACTGATGATTCAACATCCGGAGTGCCAGAAGAAAGCACAACACGAGATTGATACCGTTCTGGGAATGAATGCTCCGGCTTTGGAGGATTTCGATAATCTCCCGTACATGCAAGCTACCATTATGGAATCTCTGCGCTACACGTCACAGACACCGTTGGCGATTCCTCACAAATGCAACACTGACGTCGTTATCGACGGTTATCTCATCAAAAAAGATACTGTGGTACGTATCATAGAGGCGCGAACGAAATTATTGAGGGAAATACAGTTGTAATTTTGTTTAGGGTAATAAAAAATTAAACCGTTAATGGCATTAGTGGCAGTTGTTTCAACTGCTTGCTGCACATGAGTTTTTTTTTGGGATGAGTTTTGATGCATGGGATGTTACAAAATGTTAACCCAGTAGATGACTGATGATCAAATTGTACGAAATAACTTTTAAATGAGATCTCTAATGAAGGAGACCAGAAAAACAAATAGAAAGCACACACTGTGCACCATATTCGTTAATTACAGACTCTACTATTTGTCGACTTACCAGCCAATTTTGGATCTTACCCCTACGACGACGACAAACTCTGATGGCGTGTCTGTACGTTAAGGGCAACAAATTATTTCCAAACAAGTGGCCGCGTCTTTAATTTGTTAGTTTCTATGACTTTCTGAAGTCAACTTCTTACATATTTTAAAAGTAATTTTGAACTAAGCACATTTATTTCAAATATGTTTGTTAATATGTGTTTCTGCATAACGTAAATTTCCAAAGTTCCTTGGAGCACATCCGTTGTGAAATCTTCATTCTCGGAGGTACGGATCTTTGCATGTTGTAAAGCATTTCATTTTCGGAGATAAGCAAATCTTTCTTTTAGTTCGCAATCCCTTCCTGCCTAAAAATAAATGATTGGTTTATAAACAAACACCGGAAGTCGTGACGTTTTGAAAACACACTGTAAAAATAACAAAGAAACAAATAGAAAAAGCACTGTCATCGACATCAGAGAAGCAACCAATAGAATCACACTATAAAGAGAACCTGTACCTAATAGAAAATTCATACTGTAAAGAAGAACAGAGAAGCAAACAGAAAACATTCACGCTGTAAAGGAGAACAGATAAGCCAATAGAAAGCGCACACTATGACAGAGAACAGAGAAGCAAACTGGAAACACTTACACACAAATAGGAAAAACACATCATTTGGTTTTAAAGGGAACTGGAAAGGCGTTTGCCTGAACAATGCTCATTAGAGCCAAGGAGAAATGAAATTATTTTAAAAAAAGGCCTTTTAATTTAAGGAATAAACCAATAACTGCTAGGCAGTTCTTGCTATTGTAATTTTCACTTATTACTTTAATTTCAACAATATATTTTTTAAAAACAGCGCATGGACATCGATACAAGTTTATTTTAAACATAATTTCACATTTGATTGTTAAAATAAGAAATCGCTTAACTTCGGACTTATATTTATTTCCAACCTTCAAATCGTCATTGATTGTAAAAATATTTCCTGCATGTAATCTAGTTTTACATGAGTTACATGAATTATCCTGCGTTAGTTGTATCAAATAAATGAATTGTATTTTATTCTACATTCATATATGTCATTATCAACGAAAGCCTCCAGAAGAATATACCACTCTTCTTCTTCTTCTTCTTCTTCTTCTTCTTCTTCTTCTTCTTCGTCTAATTATTATTATTATTATTATTATTATTATTATTATTATTATTATTATTATTATTATTTCAGATTATACCAAATCTGTGGGGTGTGCATCACGACGATGACACTTGGGGTGACCCTTGGAATTATCGACCAGAAAGATTTCTTGATGAAAATGGAAAATTGATCCCCGAAGATCATCCACTTTACAAGGCGTACGCTTCCCTGCATTGTGATATATATAGAAATAGTTACTCTTGAATTAAAAAACATATGGGCTTAGGTTTTGGATCTGGTCTGGACATTTGTGTTACGTACAAAGACAATAGTCGTAACATCACTTAGTCCAATGTTTACATAACAGCTAGCACCAATTGTAGATTTAACTTACAATGGATTGACATCTCGTCAATTTGAGTTATGTACTCTTATGCACTTAACGCCATGGTAATCGAATTGGCTCCCAATCTGATTAAAAGCAGATCTACCCTGTCATACGTAAAGATCTGACAGCAACCGCTTAGAGTTTATGTTCTATTGACCTTGGAATTAACCAATGGAAATGCAGCATATAGAAATCTGAAAGAGAATGAAATAGTTCGGCACATATTTATGCTCTTTAGCCATACTGTTCAGTCCTCCAAACGCAAAGATAAAAGACTTCATCTGTTTGGCTGTTAAAATTTGCGAATGTGGAAATATCATCGGTTACCAGAATATGACTCTAAACGGTCGGTATCTCATCTTGACGTCGGACATGGAGATTTTAATTAGATTCGAAAGGCTTCGGCATGAAGAACCATTAGTGATTTGGGAAAACTATACCCATTGAGACAAAAGACAAAAAGTACCCGAAATAAAAATAGACAATTAAAAGAAAAATAAATAAAACAGCAGCAAAGTACGAAACAACATCATAAAAAAACACGAACTAACAATAACTAAGTTCTATACCAAAGATAGCTTGCACACACAAATGAAGTGTTTGGCTTTACCTTTCTAAGATAAGAAGTGTATCGTAGTAAATATATAGGCCATGGCTGTATTTAGCTTTGAAAATTAATCGAGTGCCAAACAAACGCTCATGTAATTTGCTATATATTGATATTAAGACAGCTAAGTACACAACGAGAGCATTTAAGAGATTTTAAAAAATCTGGCTAATTCCGAGGCCCCTTAGAGGTTTAGGCATGGTTTGGTATCATTTTGGGGTAGTGCAAAATCAAGTAGACGAGGGGTCTGTGTAACGAAACTCTCAGTACGCACTACTGAGGTGAATCCTCCTTCCACTCCTTTGCCAGCTCCATGGATTTTAAGTATTTTCAGTGGATAATAACTTTACCCTCCACTCCACCCCACGTTGTCTCTGTTTCATTGACTGAGAATGGTATCTACGATAAATGAAGTCGACAATCGTCGCCAAAGAGGTAATGCAACGAACGCCAAAACATTAAATTACTGATGTCAGTTTATACTGTTAAACATATATACGTGATAATTACCTGTACTGCATCTACAAATAGGGTATAATATAATTATTGCCTTGCTTTTTATGTGATTGGGAAGGATCAGTTAAAATTATATGATAAAAAAGGTTTATTTACAATACAGGTTTTTCTTTTTTGCAGGTTTATTCCTTTTTCTCTTGGACCTCGGAGATGTCCTGGGGAGAAATTTTCACGAATGCGGCTTTTATTGTGTCTAGCAACTCTTCTTCAAAGCTTCACTTTCCTGCCGCCTGAGGATGGGCAGCTGCCCTCTCCAGACCCACGTCTTTACACGACCCGATACCCAATGTATGAGCCCCAGTTTGAATGCAGGGCGGTCCCAAGACAAATTTCAGCGACCAACCGACATGCGCAAAGCTGTAAATGAATTCGAGGTCTGGCTTTCTTGAGAAGTACCTTTGTTTACTGACTCATGATAACCGTCATGAAAGCCGTTTAAGAAATTCATCCCCCAGTATCCAAAGTTAGGCATCATACCGTAAGCTATGAAATGACCTCAAGCAAATACAAAAACTCACGAATAGCTGCTGTTGATAATAAAGTGAAGATATTGATGTTTTTATTAGCACTACATTACGCTTTTGAAGGGTGAACTCACATGAGTTAACATACGTCTGAATGAAAGCACATGGCTTGCTAATAAAACTGCTGGATTACATGATTGTAACCCAGATTTACCTATATCATTATTATTTTGAGGATAACGGATAACAAACATTAATGACGATCAAGTCATTTCCTCATTGTTTCGCTAGGGGTGCTTTAGATTTTCTTGCTAATAAAACTGCTTGATTACATGATTGTAACCGAGATTTACCTATATCATTATTATTTTCAGGATAATGAATAATAAACATAACATGATCAAGTCATTTCGTCATTGTTTCACTAGGGTTGCTTTGGATTTTCTTGGTTGTAAAACAAAACTTGCTTGAGATATCCAATATATTCCTGACTGTGCAATCATGTTGGATTTTCCAGTTTTGTTGTTGTTCTTCATTTGTCCGATTATTTGTCATTGATGTCTTTTGCTTAAGAATTATAGACTTTGAAAGTCTTCTTTTTTGGATAATATGAAGGGTTGGGTGGTGAATATTTGATTATAATTTATGGTCTTCTGTGATGTTTAACGGTACAATTAACTGATTACATTTGCCTCCCCTTTCCCCTTCCGGCTTGAAACTGAAAGTGGAATTGTTCATGTTAGAAACGATTTCTGTATTAATTTTCTTACCTTTACGCGTATGCTTTCCAGATATTGCTGCAGCTGCTGCTGCTCTCTCTCTCTCTCTCTCTCTCTCTCTCTCTCTCTCTCTCTCTCTCTCTCTCTCTCTCTCTCTCTCATCACACATGGAATATCTCTCTCTCTTTCTCTCTCTCTCATCACACATGGAATATCTCTCTCTCTCTCTCTCTCTCTCTCTCTCTCTCTCTCTCTCTCTCTCTCTCTCTCTCTCTCATCTGATCTGACCTGACCTGACCTGATTTGATCCAATCTGACACACACACACACACACACACACACACACACACACACACACACACACACACACTCTACCTCCCTCTCAATCATGCTTCTTCGTCTTGTTCATATTATCAATAATGAGAATAGATTCAAATAAGGCTAAAGTTAAGATGACGGAGATTCGGCTGCACATTTCAATACTGACACAAATGACCCATTTCTGTTGCCTATAAATCATCGTTGTAGCACTATTCTATATCAGTCTGTGTCCCTTAGATTCTCTCTTTATCTAGTTAGTTCTGTTCTAATTCTTCAGTGATTGTTTTAACCTAGTTCGCTGTAGCTGTGAGATATGCAAAACTCAATGTGTCCTCACTAGTGGTAGTTGCACTATCTTTGACTGAATAAATCAAAACGTTGTCTTCGTTAGTGTTCGTTGCGCCCGTTTTACTCGACAATTTAACAATTTGTCGCATCATTGGTAGTTGTGCCCTTTATTACTCAGTACCTCAACTTTTTCTATCAGTGAAGAAATCAAAATAATCGTTTAATGCATCTGTATGGATGCTACAAATTTAGAAACGAACGCATATTATAATCATGTCCGTTCCTCCCTAGCTACGAGAACGCAAAATTAAATTTATCCGTCCTTCCAAAAGGTTGAACAATTTGAATTTGTTTGCTGAGTTTATATACTATATTTTTAGAGGTTTACATTTCACTATAAATGTAGTCTAACATGTATAGTAATATATACCACCTGGGGGTCAAAACTGCCACCTGTGGGTCAAACCGGAAGTCCTATGTCAAAATGGTCCATGGGACCATCTATATGGGAACGGTAGCATGGGGTCAGAAGTGTTATAGGATCAGAATATGCCACTTGCAAGATCAACGGTTTTTATAGGGTCAGAAGTGTTTATTAGTCAAAGGGGAAGGGTAATGAAAATGTATTTTAAGTTTTAAGGGCAAACATAGACAAAGAAACAAACACAAACACAGACACATAACGCAGACTAAACATACAGTTTTGTCAATACTGAAATAGTGTATTTTCTAGGAATGTGTATATGACCGCTCCAGTGGCCTAGTGGTTAGAGCGTCCGCCGCGGAAGCGGGAGATCGTGGGTTCAATCCCCGTTTGAGTCATACCAAAGACTTACAAAAATGGTACTAACAGCTACCTCGCTTGGTGCTCAACATTAAGAGGTTAATGTTAGGACTGGTCGGCTTGGGGTCAGTATAATGTGACTGGGTGGAACATCATGCTACATGTCTGCGGTATGATGCCCCCTGTGTTAGACATCACTATAAACTGCCTCAATGCATACATCGTAGCGATATACCTGAAAAATTGTTAAAGCTACGTTAAAATTACTGAACACACTTACACAATAATGTGTATGGTGCTAGAATATGTTAACCATATTCAGTTATCATACATCGCATTTCACGGATCTATCACATAGGGACCATACAGCAAGACTCTCTTAAGATAGCCTTGTCTCCCTACACAAAACATTCTCTTCAAAATAACTTGGTCCGTAATATTGGTGATTACTCATGACGATTTCAGTACCGAGTGTGGATGCTTTCACGCTAGCTAACTTGGATTACTTGGTGTACGCATAGGCCTTTTCTATAGTCATCATACCATTTATCTAGTGTATGGTTGAGAACACGCGAAACAATGAGACGATATAGGCAATGGGCCAATCACCAATCCAAAGTCGTATATGAAAATTCAGGCAGAACGGGAACCTTTCTTCCTGTCAGGAGGCATCTCGGCTTGACGTCACATGAATTATGTATAGGTACACAAGCGTTCGTCCGTACTGAATCAATGCTGCATCGAGAATAGCTGAAACTAGGATGGCTATATATTGGGGATGAGATGTGTTGTGGATACATGTAGTGATGATATGACGGCTACGATAGCCACAGTCTGGACAGCATGATTATAATTTTATTGAATTTTCTTTCGTTATCACAAGAATATTTATCGGCACCAGTACATTAACCATCTTCCTCGTTTCTATGGGTATAGTTGTTTAGGCTGAGACAAAAGGAAGATTTGAAAATTTTTTACAACAGCAGATAGAAACAGAGCAAGCATTTGTAATCCGGCAACAGCAAGAAGAGAGGAAGAAAACAAAAACGAGCGAACATGCAGGACAGAAGAATGACGTTGAAAACCAAATGTTATCTGTGTGTTACAAGATTTTTTGACAAATACAAAGTATCAGACTTCTTAAACGTGACGCAAGAATGCATCATCAATGACTATATCTTCCTCTTCCTCCGCTTTCCAAATCGTTAGCTAGAATTTAGATCGTCCAGGTTGAGAGGCACTGTATCTTCGCCACCTTTTAACATGTCAATTAATGGACCAAGTGGTTAAGACTAAACCAATTAGTCCAACTCGTGATCGAAAACAAAAACCATTTGATGGATCTTCGACCCCAGTGCATTATATGGTGTTACGAAGAGTGGCAATCGGCTTATATTCAATTTTTTTAGACATAAATATCAAATTTCCTAAATTGGTAAACCCCAAGGTAAGATAAAGAAATAATAATATTAAAATTGGGATAACGTTATTTATGACTAGTTTGGTAGGTTTATAGAAACCAATACAATATTGGAATATACTGCCCTCACTGCGACATCCCGAAAAGCTTAGATGTCATTAATGTTTTCCTAATTTTAAATCACAAAGAGATCAGTTATATGACAAACAAAAATCACACAAAGGACCTTTAACATAACAAGAAATAGTGAAGTCTACAAATTCCAATATCGACTCGATTTACAATAACAATAAGCCGCAAAATTAAGATTCATGAGATGGTAAATTCCCAAGACCGTACTCTCAAAAGTTAAAGGCGATCAATAAGAATCGTAAAAACCTAAACAGCTCTTTTCAGATCTCTAGAAAAGAGACTAATATTTGTTTTACAAAATATTTCTATTAATATACTAGTATATTTGGTGTCTGTGTGTGTTTGTCTCTTTTCAAACGAAAATGTCATTCCCTTCTTCAAAGCGTGCTTGTATGTAAGGGTATATTAGTATGTATATAAACACTTTTGGCGAATTGAGTACTATCTCTTTTCTAGATATCTTGTTGGCTGTGAATGGAGATGTTTTATTTCTTTAGTGCACCGAATTAATGTCTGCAACTTTCAGACCAAGCATCACATACATGTCGGGGTACCCGATCATTCTCCCACTAGATTTGTAAAAATGAGTCCTAATCCTGTTTCAAAAACTTTAAAGCTTGTGTCTGTCTGAGGTAAGCGATAGACTGAGGCTCACACTCTCGCCGCTCTCAGTCCAACTCCATAGTCAATTCTGACAATGGATTCACTTCGCATGTCTGGTACATTTCTAGCGAAAGGCAAAATATAACCGTAATGTTCAAACAACACACACTCTATCACAACAATTCACTCAGTATTCTGCGTTCATGAGCAAAATACAAACAAGTGTGGGTGACAGGAGATAGCCTTGACGTACTCCAACTGTTGTCTTGAACCATTTCCCCACAGAACCTTGAGCAATTCCTGCACTGGTAGGCTTGGTGTACAACTGCTTCATGATATTGGTCAACGTTTGACCCATGTTGTACTTCTTCACTGTAGTCCACAATGCCTCATGCCTAACTCTGTCAAAAGCCTTTTTGAAATCTATGAACACGTAATATTTGTCGTGTTGATCTTGCGACTACTTTTCACACAGAACCCTAAGATTGAATATTTGTTCTGTTTTGTTTCTTCCACTCCGGAACTGTGTCTGTTCTTAAGCGATTGTTTCACAGGTCATAAAACGTGATTAATTCAACCATGACTCTTTCGTTGAAAATGTCTGTCAACTAAGAAGCGTTACGTTTCGTCTTCGTACTCTTTGGAAAGAGATAGATGCGTAGGATCTAAAGATAAATCAGTGGAGGATAGAAATAGTCATTATACCACTGAGATGGCACGTTTACCTCATAGATGATCTACCAATCGTCATCCAGAATTAAATCTGACTGGGATGGTCGTTGTGACATCCATAACAATGTTCGTGGATCAGAGCATAGCAAAACAAGACACGATATATTCTTCTACCTCTGACCATCACTACGTCTTTATTGTCTCTTTGTCGTTTTCCTTTCTGGTTCAAAGACATAATTCAATATGGTATCGCATCCCATAGAGGTTAGGTATTCTTTCATAGGTTCTAAATGTCTATACTCGCTTCTCTCAAGCTATTGATTTCTAGATTATTATCAAATTCTGCATACCAGATGCCGTCCGCCGTGTCGGATATACCTTTTTCAAACTAAACTTCTACAACGTTGACCTGATTTTATAGGGTGGTAATATTCCTCGTTGATGCCTTGGTTAGGAGTGAAATCAAAAGCCCACAAAGCGTAATATCTCGCATAATCGTCGTAAAAAATGCAGTGGCTTCTGTTAATACCTAACTGTTCTGTGACTTCATACAGAGACAAGTAAATCTCAAGTAATGTTTCTGCTAAACGTTAGGTTCAAGTGAATATCGTGACTGACTTCTATCTTGGACACATTTTGTGCTTAAACACGAAATGAGTTTGAGAAATGGTGGTTCCGCTGAAGGATTAATTACTGACGATACCAACGATTAATCGTTTGGGCAAATCTCCTTTGAAAAGACGATCTTCGATTGGAGTCCAGTGGCAATAGCGAAGGTTTTCGTTTCTACTCGTCATATATGATACTTGGCTGTCGTTCAACTCAAGGTGGGACCTATGTCAACGATCCCCACTTTGGGTAACACTTTCACACTTTGCATGAGGAGTTTGGATTATATGATGATGGTTTTGAACTCGTTCGTATTGACCATGTAATTGAAAACGATAGTGCTTTGAATCAAACTGAAGCGGACATCCACTAGGTTCCACATATACTTGTCTTGCAACCGCATGTCTAAATGCAAACGATCTATCATTTTAAACTGCGCCATTGTTAGATTTGTATTCGTCGGTGTATAAATTATACATTGTGAAGGTTGTCATCCTGTCTCACGGCTGTGTCGTTGAACTTTTCCAACGTGTCAGGTGTCCATATCACGGATGCATCCAGCTGTGTGGTCTTGTCTTTTCTTCCGTACGTCAGGAAATATCCTAGGTACGCTTGGGAAGGTTAAGTATCCATGCTGCTGCTGACTAGTTTTTTTTTAATATTCCATTTCAAATTCACTTCGCTTAACAACGAATGCATGAAAATGTTGACGGACGCTACTTTGTCTGGCAGTTCCACTCCTGGAGCGGTATCATCTGTTAAGTGACCTTCGACTTTTAGACACAAGAAACTTCAATTTGCTACGCAGATGGATGTAATATTCGGTCTGTCCTTTGATTTCAAATTAGATAGGAGTGAGGTCATCCAATGCGAGTCAGGATGAAATCCTACGCATTAAGATTCATGCATCGTCATCATGGTAGGTGGTTGAGCAAACACATCCAGTTCTGACTTGGGACATTCGCAATACTCAAGGTGCATAATGTTTCGTTAGTAATCAAAGACAATGCTTTGTCGTGTCATAGTCTTTCTCGAATATGTTCTGGATGGGTGTCGACATATCTTTCTGTCTTGTTCTTGCTATGGCGTGAATGAAGTAGGGATTCCGTTGTTTGAAGTATGGATCACATTTATAGGAGATTCTCAGCGAGTCAAAATGTATTTTCCAGTTTGAAGCAACACAATGTTGCCTGCTCTCAAGAAGGCTACTTTAGGATTTCGTTTGGCGATGATATTTTAGAGAAATTGTTTTTCCTGCATCAAAGCGGCATCTTTCAAAGCGTGCAATCATTATCATTGTGGCATGACAGCATAATTTATACCCTCATTTATATTGGTGACAGAAATAGTCTCTTGAATCAATCATTCTTCTCCTACTCTTCTTCGTAGTGTCGTGGCCAATACCCTCGTTTATAATTATGACAAAAAAGGCTAATGTTTGTAAACGCTTGAAAATAATTTTGAAAAATGGATGATTGACGATACCAACGATTAATCGTTTGGGCAAATCTCCTTAGAAAAGATAATCTTCAATCTTCGATTTGAGTCCAGTGGCAATAGTGAAGGTTTTCATTTCCACTCGTCGTATATGATACTTGGCTGTCGTTCGACTCAAGGTGTGACCGATGTCAACGATTCCCACTTTGGGTAACACTTCCACACTTCGCATGAGGAGTTTGGATTATTTGATGATGGTTTTGAACTCGTTCGTATTGACCATGAAATTGAAAACGATAGTGCTTTGAATCAGACTCAAGCGGACACCCACTAGGTTCCACATATACTTGTCTTGCAACCACATGTCTAAATGCAAACGATCTATCATTTTTAAATAGCGCCATTGCTAGATTTGTTTTCGTCGGTGTATAAATCCTACATTGTGAGGGTTGCCATCCTGTCTCACGGCTGTGTCGTTGAACTTTTCCAACGTGTCAGGTGTCCATATCACGGATGCATCCAGCTGTGTGGTCTTGCCTTCTCTTCCGTACGTCAGGAAATATCCTAGGTACGCTTGGAAAGGTTAAGTATTCATGCTGCTGCTGACTAGTCTTTTAATATTCCATTGCAAATTCACTTCGCTTAACAACGAATGCATAAAATGTTGACGATACTTTGTCTGGCAGTCCCACTCCTGGAGCGGTATCGTCTGTTAAGTGACCTTCGACTTTTAGACACAAGAAACTTCAACAATTTGCTATGCAGGTGGATGTAATATTCGGTCTGTCCTTTGATTTCAAATGAGATAGGGGTGAGGTCATCTAGTGCGAGTCAGGATGAAATCCTACACATTAAGATTCATGCATCGTCATCATCGTAGGTGTTTGAGCAAACACATCCAGTTCTGACTTGGGACATTCGCAATACTCAAGGTGCATAATATTTCGATAGTAATCAAAGACAATGCTTTGGCGTGTCATAGTCTTTCTCGAATATGTTTCTGTGTTCTCAATGGGTGTCGACATATCTTTCTGTCTTGTTCTTGCTATGGCGTGAATGAAGCAGGGATGCCGTGGTTTGAAGTATGGATCACATTTATAGGAGATTCTCAGCGAGTCAAAATGTATTTTCCAGTTTGAAGCAACACAATGTTGCCTGCACTCAAGATGGCTGCTTAAGGATTTCGTTTGTCGATGATATTGTAGAGAAATTGTTTTTCCTGCATCAAAGCGGCATCTTTCGAAGCGTGCAATCATTATCATCGTGGCACGACAGCATACATTTATACCCTCATTTATATTGGTGACAGAAATAGTCTCTAGAATCAATCATTCTTCTCCTACTCTTCTTCGTAGGGTCGTGGCCAATACCCTCGTTTATATTTAGCACGAAAAAAGCAAATGTTTGTAAACGCTTAAAAATAATTTTGAAAAATAGATTAATGACTTAGCGCTTGCTTTTCACTTGAATTTGGACAAGATCTTGTAAATCAATTATCTTAGCTCTAGAGGTATATTATTAATGTCCTCTTCTAGACTGGTGATTCAGGGCTATATAATTTTTGGGGGTACTATATGTTTTGCACCGAGCCTCTTTTACTCCACTGTCGCACCGAAATGTTTAGTCACTAACTCACACACCACACATCGCACAGAAGTTTCCTCTTGGAAAGATACTAGCTCTTGTAAAACTATTTTCGTATACCTCTATCTGTTCCTTTGGAAGTCTGTATTGTATTGTCAACTTGTAGGTAGAAGTGGTAACATCCAAAGCTTTATAATTATCTGGTAGTTCTCTTCGTTGCTGTCTTGGTCCGACTTTTTAATATTCTGCCACGCATTCTTCCATTGTGTGGTATCATTCTTGTAGGATTGTGTTTGACCCACAGCTTGGGCTCAATACATTTGGTATTGAGAGTTCTTAATTTGGACAGTGCTGCGCTTGGTGCAAAGAATGTCGTCTACCAATAACATTTTATTACGTCCGCTCCCTTTCGGATTGGAAACGTGGATCACGTAAATTATATATTTGCCATCGGTGATGTGAAATTTGACGTCGTATTTCTGAACATGTTCAACCTTATCGATGAGTATGGAATTTGTGTTTCAAAACTGGATCCAGCCGGTTGATTTCAAACTGTGGTGATAATTAGAAAGTCTAAAACGATATTCTTCTTTGGTTTTGCATCTATGTTTCAGTGCTCTTAGCAAGAAATTACACAAATAAGTTAGGAAACATTCTAATTTCAGGAGTGGTAATTTTGGCTGTAAATCTTTTAACTGCATATACATGTATAAGCTGTGGATCTCAATTTTCTGTCAGAAAGTTTTTCCTTCTCTCTAATGTGATATTATTTTTGGGGTGCTACAGGCTGACTGTCGCTGTAGATATACTTCATGGTGTGGGGGAAGATGCATGGAAGGTGGTGATTCGGGGTCATACATGTCATCTTCATATTTTTTTGAATAGATCTGTGCCAACACTTCAGCTCGCTTGCGACCTGATAATTCCCGTCGTGGTCTCGTACCGTCTTCTTCACTCTTATTGAGAATCGTGCGATCGTTTCATCTTGACTAAAACTTTTCATTTGACTAGGTTCCACAAGCAGATGACCCTACATATAGGGTTAGTATCTCAAAATGGTCATTGCGTTTCAAGACAATGAAAAAGATGGAATAGCAAACAAAAATCGACCTTCTGGACAAAGCTTTGAGAGGCATCATACGAAAGTTTACATCAAAAATAACGACTGACCACTTCTTCTCATTTCGAGATAAAAGTACAAATATTAGCAATATTTGTAAGAAGAATGGACGCTGTGCTACAGAATGTCCACGACGTTAAAGCAAGACAGGAGTAAAGAGATACCTGTTATCATTTCCAGGAGAAATGACACTTGTCTTTAGAGTTCACTAAAACAAATGAGACCAACCCGAAGAAAAAAGAAAAGCAAGAAAAGAAACAGAGGTTACGAAGAAACAGACATGCCAGAGAATAAATTCAAAACGAGAGCGAATAAACCACACAAAAATCTTTACTCTTGATGCATCGATTGATGGTGTCTCAGTGGTTATCTGAGTAGAGGTAGTGATGCCTGGAATGGAATGTTTGGCACGAAAATGTATTTTTCTCTTTGGTCGAGTTAAAAAAGTCTGATGTGTTTTTCTCACATACCTGAACTCTTCCAAATTGTCTAGTAGCAACGTCAATGTCTGACTTTCACAGTCATTCTTCTCTCTTTTTCACTTTTTCTTCTCTTCTTCCTCTATCCAACCTCGGAAAACCTCACTATCATCGATATATAAGTCAAATATTCATATCAACACAACCTATACAACAAAATCTATACATACAATCAACTTAGTTGATATCTTGGTTCGATAATCACCGAAGAGGGATGAAGAGCAGAAAAATTATCACGAACAGCACAAACAACGGCAGCTTTGTCAAAGCTAAGACCCATCTGGAGATATCATGTTTGCGATATCTTTTTGGTCGCTGGCGGCCAACGACGAAGTCGCCAACTATGCTAATTTATGATCCACTGTGTTATTTATTATTTTACTAATACTTGCAGGCATCACTTCTGTAGATGGTAACGGCAATGACGAAGTCACCGGTGGTTTCTTTTTTCGTCGAACTAGCCACATTAGTTTTCCTTCGCGGCGGAAAATGTCTTCCCGGTAACATCTCCAACAGCGCTATTACCCGTATCACGAATAACTTCAATAGCTTTCATTGATAACTGTTTTGCTAATGGCGCTACTTTTGGATCCATTCTTGCAAATAACCCTGCAATGGTATTGTCGAGACCATCACTATAGTACGCTTTATAAACTGGCAATCGTGAGTTTACTATATAGACCATAGTTGGTTTATCATGGTTGTAGTGTATGATCATCTTATTTAAATTATATTTATCTAATGTGGTGATTAGTCACCAATCACGAAGTCATCAAATTAGTAACTATGATAACCGCAAAAATTCTTTGGATTTTCGGTGAAACCGTCCACTAGCTCGTCAACAAACTCTCGATATACATCAATATCCATGATGCCGCCTTGAAATAACCGCCTGCAGATATCAGCTGCTTCATTAATTATTTCCGGTGAGTTATTTCCAGCTCGTTTCCCTCCGATGAGTACTTCTAATCGTGCTATATCGCTGAGAATATTACCAGGACAACTAACTAGACCACTACATGAAAAAGCCCTTTGATATCCACCTCCATCATCTTCAGTTGTACCAGTTGCATCTTGCTCGCGAGATAATTCATCCAGTGATCTGTCCATTCTTTCCAAATTATCATCATCAAGTGATGTATCCCATTGAGGTTCTTCTTGGTTTTTTTTGTCTTCGTGTTTGTCTCCGTGTTGGTGTTGGGCGCTTTCTTTCTTGTTGCGGTTCTATTTCTATTTGTCGTTCTGCTATTTGTTGTTTATCATAATTACTAATTCCTTTTTTAAATTCTTTATACCCCATCTCCCTCTTATCTAAACGATCAATCCCTTTCTTCATTTTATACAACCAATCAAACCAGTCATCACGTTTTTTTTCCACTATCTTTATACTCGTCCTTAAAAAATTCTTTTTTGAATTATAACTGTAAGCAGCAAAATCACCAAAATCGTGATAATCCTTTCGTTTTAATAATTGAAATTGTTTTATTAGTGTTCTAGCCCCTTCAGTAAATTTATCCACTAAAGAAATATTCCCTTTTTAAGTAACATCACCTTGTTGTTTATCTCCAGCTATCTGTTTTAACAACGGGAGAATACCCCTTTTTCTATCTTCTTCCTCACTAGTCTCTCCCATTATAACTCTTTCAGTTGCTGTGGTTATTGGTTTAAATAATTCCTCGGTCCCCGTTGTAAAATCAGTCTGTAAACTCTGTCTCGCTTGCATTTTCTCTCGAACTGAATCACGGAATGGGATAAATTTCTTAATTGAGGCTAGCCGTTCGCGTGCTAATCTAGTCGTTAGCGATTCATTTACCATTATTGATTAATAATCGATCTAAGTGTAATGACTTTCTCACCAGTGAAAAATACGTGTCTCATTTTTTTCATGTGAAAGGATTTTTAATTGAGGGTAAAACCCCCAGGAATTCATTTAGAGAAAATCGATTTTCATGAAATCTTGTCGATTGATTAGCCAAAAACAGTACAAAATCGATGAAGAAAGCATCGAAGATTCGACTATCAACACCAAAAACACCACAAAATTTGCCTCACAAAGATAGAAATCTCATCAAAATCGATTTTCTCTAAATGAATTCCTTGGGTTTTTACCCTCAATTTTGTCGACAAATTAGCCAAAAACGTCACAAAAATGACAAAAAGCATCACAAAAATGACCAACAATGACCAAAAACGACAAACAAAAAAATAAATTCCGAAAATATTTCAGCAATTAACAAATAAAAATAAAATCGATGAATTTCCCACCCACCCGGCGTTTTATTACTTCCGTGTAAAGCCACTATTGATTAAATTACCGTGGAATAGATTTTTGTTTTAGTTGAGTAAGCGCACATACCTGTTTGCAAAGTATACAATGGATATTTATACATGTCGATCTATAGTGAGAATTTTTACTGTGTTGAGGTAACCAAAGGGATATTTTGAATCAAATGAGAATTCTTGGTTTGTTGGATAATCATTTTTATATTCTTGATTTTTTTTATTAACTGCGAGTTTGATTTCATATTCATTTCCTAATTCTTTCCTAATTTTTTCCACGATAGTAAATAACGGGACAAACTTATTTACATCATTTTTGTATATGAAAGAATCATAAATCGCGTGCTGGATACGTTTAATGAAGAAATATGATTTAGGTCGGGTATACCTATTTCTTTGAATACTATCTTCATTATCTTGAAAATCAGAAAGGATCCTATCACAATTAAATTTATCTGACAATTGAATTCCTTGATTTTTCAAATTTGAAATCTCGGTTATTATCTCATTGATATTTTCAGAATTTATATATATATATATATATATATATATATATATATATATATATATATATATATATATATATATATATATATATAATAATATATATATATATATATATATATAATATAATATATATATATATATATATATATATATATATATATATTCTAATACAAAAAAAAACAAAAATTGGGGATCAATTTTGTTTTTCTTTTTTTTTTGGGGAGGGGGGCACCAGACAGATTCCCCCCCCCCCCCCAATTCAAAAACATTTTTTAAAAAGTTTATATGAATGTGTGTTCCCCCAGATGTTTTTATGTTGTTTTTTATTTTATTCTTTACCTCTAAAGTCCCCAATTAGTTTTCCCCATCCGGGTTATAATATAGTTTGACAAGGGGTATTTTTTATTTCCTAGTGTATTTTAAGTAGTCCTTTCTAGTTGGGATTTGATCTACCCACTCTAGTAAGCTACTTTTAATTATTGTTGACCATGGCTACTGGTCTCTTATTATCCTGGTGTGTGCTATAAGTATAGTGCTATTTGTGTGATTGCTATAAAAGGTATATTATATCCTTGTGTATATGTTTAGGATAGCCATGTCTCTCTCCAAATCGTACCAGTTGTCCTATTTTAATATTATCTTCTCCAATATGGAAGGTAAATATTCAAGTTTATATTTATTTAAATATTTTAATATGGAATTTAGTATAAATTGAGGTGCATTATTTTCAAAAAGTTATGTGTGTCTCAATTTATCTAGTATGTTATTTAAATTGGTCCGTTTTCCTTGAGACAGAAGCTATACAAAATTTACTTGGCTGTATAGTTCCTGTTTCAATTTGTCCGGGCCTTTCTTATTTATTAATAGAATTAAAAGAAGTCCAAAAAGTTTTTATTTCCCTTAATTGGGAATTTTGACCCGATTTTGTATGAACTCTGTTCGTGTTAAGGTGTTTATTCATCTTACCACGCCTAGAGATATATATGAAGGTTATATATGATGATAAACTCTGTTCGTATTAAGGTGTTTATTCATCTTACCACGCCTAGAGATATATATGATGATGATGATGATGATGATGATGATGATGATGATGAACTCCATTCGTGTTAAGGTGTATTTATACATCTTATTACGCCTAGAGATATATATGAAGGTTATATATGATAATGAACTCCATTCGAATTAAGGTGTATTTATACATCTTATTACGCTTAGAGATATATATGAAAACCCCATTTGGAACCTCTCAGGTATTATTCACATCGGAGAAATCCAGGGGTACAGCACAAGACAATACAACATATAACAATGGATTATAGAGGACAGCACAAGACAATACAACATATAACAATGGATTATAGAATGATATTTACAATGAATGATGTATACAATGACAATTGTATGACAATGGATGATAATGACGGGCGGTCCTACTCTCAAGCATAAAACCAATAATAAACCTACAAAATCAACCTGGTTTGAATGTAAAAACATTCACACCACGTGACGGTGAGATTTATGATTGGTTTCATAACTTGAGTTTCGCTTAAAAGCCCAATAATATAGAGAGAAAATTTGGCTTATATATGTAAGTTAATACAAATTGGTAAAAGTCAATAAAGAGGTGTGTGATCTATATATCTTTCGTGTACTTAATAATGATTATTGACAGCATTTAAGCAGAACCGAATACTTGAAAAAAAACACAAAAAAAAAAATACAATTGTTTGTAAATACCGCGTATTTGATTCGTTTTCTTGCAAAACAGATAATTGATTATCCCCATTGAAATTAATGACAGTTAAAACCAACCAATGAAACCCATTGAAATCAGGTGACACAATGTTTAAAAAAACCATTGAGATCCCTAACTCTTTCATAAGCCGACACATACCCGCACGAGTTATTTCCCTTTGGTGTTATATACATAGAATTCAAGCATATGTAAATTTAATACTATTTTTTAAAACGATTTGAAAAAGCTGACCGATATACCCCTTCTGCAACAAATCGTACTGAGGATTCACAAATATCAAAATATCTACCGGCTTTAGTCATTGATTGGAATACCCTTTGTTCGCCTGTATGAATATCTTTCGATTTTACACATTTTGCATTTTCCGAGTATTTCCCAGTTGTCTTAGATGTAGTATTCTCACTTTGTGTAACAGCTCGTAAATCATCCAATTTGTTATTCTGAGGATTGGAATCAATATGATCAACTATAAATCCGTGTTTGATCAAACCATTGTGACATTCTTATATTATTCTATGATTAAGACACGTTTTTTTTTTTAACCAGTATTAAATATCAAATACCCCATACCATTGTCAACACCAACTGGTTTCTTCAGTCTGCGGTGTCTGACAATACTGTTACGAGACGCTTCATAATTGCTGATCACGGGATGTGGTTGAAATGCTTGGTTCATTTATATACTATACTATAATACTATTTGTCTAATTCATTATTTGGTTTAGTTATTACATTACTTGGGAATCAATCAATGTAGTCTTGAGGTGTTCTTATGATTTTGTCTAGGACGCTGACACAGTCAGGGTCAGAGTCATTGATGGAATTCTTAATTCGTTTATCATAATAGCGCTTCAGTTCCCTGTATCGTTTACCACCACAACTGAGACACAACTGCGATTTTCCTCTCACACCTACCCCACATCGGAGACAAGGTAGTGGCCTAAAACATCCGATAATATCACATCTTGACCAGAAAAAAAGTATTTTTTTAGAGTGAAATTCATTATCCGTTCGGAAACAGGAGATTGGATTATACGCGACAAATTTGAACCAATCTTGAAAGATAAAAGAACTGTCACTGTGAGTCATGATTCCAAACCTTGAATTCTGACTGGGATTGACAAACCGTACTACGAGAGGTCTTATCCTGTAACAGAAGTTGTTTATGGAATCTATCCGACAAATAATAAACTGAGTATTGAAAAACTAAAACTATTGAAACTGTCATCGTTGAATTGTGTAGCAGAACGAATAAAATAGAACACTTCACAAATGCGTTGTGTGGAAACAAATTGACTAATCTAATAAATCAATGAATGGGGACTAACAGTAAAGTAAAATGGAGCAATGATTCAAGATATAGCCACGAATCAAAATATAAATCAAAAGGCGCTCCAATCAAAAGTATTGACCATAACGAACATGCATTGACACCTGCAGTAGCAATATTTCCGCGAGATAAAACAATAAAATATCTACCCGTGGAGATCTCTGGAGGAGAATTCTCTGAAAAGAAATTATTTGCTTTTATTTACGAGTTAAGTAAAAACGATCCTGTGTTAATGTGGTTACTTCACGTTTTGAAAACGAAGATGGTAAATTCGATCAATTTTTTTTAGACCAAAAGGCAAATTATACCGCACGGAAGCCCTCCACAACGAGATGAAAAAACTAGCTAGTGGTTTTTCAACAGAACACGACGAGCAATTACTAACAAACTGTTTTACAATTCCGTCGGTTGCAGCTCATTTTGCGAGAAAGAAAAATATGTGGAAACCAACAAGAGCTGAATTTCTATCAGATATCAAATCAAGCTGAATCGAATACAACCATGGTAAATTATGGAATACAAAATACGACCCCAAAAATATTATTTCGGTTGATTTGGTTGCGTGTTATCCTGGGAGGTTTCTCGGGTACGGAAAATATGCTAAGTACTTTAAATGATTTGGACATCCCACACATGAAATGACCCGTGTTGCGATTAATGGACCATTACCCGATTTTGATGTAACTGGATTCGCTCGTGTGGTATCATTTGAAACCGCTGAAGGACTTTATCCGTGTTGTTATGCTTGGATTGGTAGACACATCTCTGAAAAACACTGGATGCCAATATTTTATTACGGTATATGATTGATTCTAAAATGCTGATATCGCTGATTATCAGTGAAGCGATTATATCATATCGAGCGCAGACTGAAGTCTGGTTACCACAACCCGATAGTCTAAATAGTATAATCAGCGAAAACAAAAAACAATTCCCCGATCTCGACGACGAATATATCTTGAAATGGTCCAAACAGATATTTGAAGTTAGAAACAAACAAGCAAAAGATCTCTGTAGAAGAATAATTGGTAAATTCACTCAGGGTGGAAAATACGACCATAAACGACATTCTTCAGGGTTGATTATAGATAGCGTTGAATACGATTTTATAATCGCAGATGCAGCATCTAAAGATATATATGTAAATCGTAAAGACGCCTTCTTGCCCGATGGAACCAAATTGGGTACAAATGTTACTTACAACGATGGATACAATCTTCAGTATACCCATTTGAGGGCGTCTATGCTGGCTTATGCTTCTATTAATTTATTTTCAATGATAAATAGATTTCCTGACACCGCGGTTACAGTCGCCAATGATTCATTTTATATAAACGTGAAACACAGCGAAGCAGTGGCTAAATGTACAAATTCCGACGAGAGTTGTGGATCATGAAGAATTAAAAAGGAAATACCGTATGATTATTCCAAATCAGCAGATGTTACAATTGAAAACAATTACTTGAAAACTAATCGGATATCAGAACTATCTAATGCACCGTCGATATCTGATCCAATATGTAGATATAAAACCATTTACTAAAAAACGGCTGTGGTGGGTCAAGGAAGACGACTCGTGCGATTGAATTATTTTGAGGGAAATCAAACATGATTGTGCTAACACCGACACACAGACTTGCAAGAGAGATGAAACAACGAGGAATTATTGCTTGTATTTATGATTGTTTCTTTCGATGGAAAGGCGACGATTGGACTCCTGATCGAATGGGCGAGAAATTTTTTCCTGAAGTCATTATTTGGGATGAGACATGCACGGTGTCGTTAGATGTATTACAAAAGTTTCTTGATTGGCCATTGCTAGCGAATACAAAAGTGATAATGTATGGCGATCTTGGTCAACCACCACCATTTGTCGGTTTATCCCCACATGATTGGCTAAAGAATTTTGTACACTATTATGAAGAAATTAATACCGATCATATAGCACTTGATGAACAATTACTCGAGTTCAAGAAACTAATCAGATTACAACCGGATAGGATTCACTGTGAAACAGGACGTGAAATAATTTCGGAACCCCCATTAAATGATTTTTGGGAGGCGTGGAGACCAAATGATTTGATAGTGGCAAGTAGAAAAATAGTCAGAGACACACTTCAGATGAAGTTATATGACTTGCATAAAGAAACATTTGCAACACTTCCACTACCGTTGTGTTATAGACCCAAGGATACACGAAAGCAAAATATCGAAGTTGGTATTCCTGGCCTGACAGAGAAGCAAATTTTCGTATTAGATGATATTGTGTTGGTTGATATCAATGTCGTCGAAGATGCATTGCGTGTTGATAAATCCCCATGGACGCTAGGTTACGCAGCGACAATACATTCTTCACAGGGATTAACTATATCCGATACAAATGTTTGGATCATAGATAATCACATCGAGTGGTCGAATTTAGTTTTTCTTGCAGTATCCAAAGTACGAGGAATAAATCAACTTAGAAGAGTTGTTTTAGATGCTAATGACACTACAAAAAGTGATATTGTCAACGATGATATAATCAGAAAAAACTATCTGGTTATAAACAACAAGATAAAAAAATTAATAGAGAATTTGACATTGATGCTGAATTAATAATTACACTGAAACAACAACAGAATAATCACTGAAGAAGTTGCAATTGTATAATGAATTGGTGTTGGTCGGATAAAGACTCTCGACAATTTACCGTAGACAGAAAGAATATTAGCATTGATCATACCAGAGATAATATGATGCTGACTTGTCTTGAGTGCAACAGACGCAGAGGTGCTAGTTAAGACCAATCGGAGGTAATTGAGTATCCTCGGGTATCACTTGTAGTTGTTCACGAGTAAATCCTCGCTGATCGTGTTATACTAGATATTTTATGTGCAGTAACAATCCAAATAGGACCAGTAGCTCTTTTTTGCCACCTTCGAGCTCTCTTGGTTCATATAAATATCTAACAGTGACATTGCCGAGTATTGGTTGTTTTGAAAAATCATTTTGTGGTTTAACGGGTATATACTTCTTTTTAATAGCGTTATTAGGTTTCATGTTGATTGTTCGAGTAATCTCATTATTTAGCGCGGTAAGTACGCCTGATAATCTCTTGACCCATTCAAGAGATCGTTTATCCTGAATAAACTCCTTCGCGTATTGATATCCAAATAACCGCTCAGCAATCGTCCGATTAAATCGTTCAACGATTGCCTGATCGCGATGTAGTGCGGTATGTCCTCGTCTGATGGTGACATTATGATGCTTCATTGTTGATAACACTACACCCTGAAATTCATTGCCAGGATCAACTTGTAATAGATTTGGCCAGTTCAGAGGACCCTTACGATAAATACTTTAAAATGCAGAAGCTACTTCAGTTGATGATTCTGTTTTTACCAGCTCTGCTTTTTTGTATCGACTCGCAACATCAACTACAGTTAGCGCATACTTGTAAACACCATCATGCGGCAGAAATAATATATCGGCCTGATGAACCTCATTAGGGACTCTGACATCAAAATGCGAGTAGTTAATTTTGTTTAGGCGGTGGTAGATAAATTTGAGATATCGCCTGTTTGGATAACCAATCCGCTGCAGTAGTATTTTTTGCTGCTTTACCCCTCCAGTATCCTTTTGGAGAATAATAAATAGATTCTATGATGTTATTAATTACCAGCACCCATCATTAATTTACCTTTCATCGCTGATTTTATCAACCAGGAAGCTAATGTTTCTTTGAAGGATTTATCAGTGATAAAATTCAACGCATGAATTAATTTCACATCTGCTATATGTCTGTGCTGCAGATTACTGCTATTATAAGCAACATCATGAGCATGACACGCCTTATCAATAGCGTTTATTGGGTTTTCACCCGGTCGGGGTTGGTTTTGATCATCGAGTCTGATATTGAGTCTGGTTCCGGGTCCACAATAACTATACCCTGGAAGGTGTTTTTCTCCCGGATATTTTGCTCGTGGTGTTAGCCGGTAATTTTACTAACTTTGCTGCAATATCACCTCCTCGTTTTTTTTAAATCTATAGAAACAAATCTAAATTTTTGTACTACATTGTACACACTTACTAGCAAGTACTGATCTGTTATTTTTAGTTGTAAGCGTCAAGTCATCTGTGCCAGTACGTTTCTTACATTTCACACAATATAGATCCATAATATATTTATAATAACATAAATGTACGGCGACAAAAACACGCAAACTAGTTAAGCATCATGCATCGCTACCGAATTCTATTTGCATGATTATAATCGGACCATCTGGAAGTGGCAAGACACAACTGTTACTTAATTTAATAACGAGTGGACAAGTGAAATGGGACAAGTTGTTTTTAGTAGCCCCGAGTGTAGATGATAAGCAATGCTACGAAGTGTTAAAGGATTACAACGAAAGGACAGCAGAAATCACCGACGAGGGTATTATTGAATTTATAACCGATATCGAAGAAGCACCGAGCATTGATGATATTGATGGAAGTATTAACAATTTAGTCGTATATCGTGATGTGATGTTAGACAATCAAAAGAATCCTGCAAGAATATTTTCCAGAGGCAGGCATAAAAGCACTGACGTGATATATGTCACTCAACGATACACTCAAATACCAAAAGTGATCAGAGATAACTGTAATATTCTTGCTGTATTTAATGGAGTTGACACACATACGCTACGAAATATTTGGCGAACTTGGTGCGGCGGTGATATGGATTATAATCTCTTTAAAAATTTCTTTAGTAACGCTCAGTCAATCCCACATGGATTTGTAACGATAAATTTGCATGATCCTAGATCAAGATATCGTATCGGACTTGATAAAATATTCGGTTAGCGCTACCCGGGGAACTTTCAATATTGAGTTAAATGAATTATGTATAATGGTGGTACGTTGGGGAGTTATCAGTTATAAACCATATATTAGTCGTTATGATGATAAATTACGTTTTTATGTACAAATATGTGGCACAATTTACCAACTAGCATGGAATGATATTTTTTATTATTAGATAAAAATCATCGAAAAAATCCTCATTGGGGTTATAAATATTATTATTATATGTCTAACCCCAATGATAAAAAAATTCACGAATAGACTATTAAATTTAGCAACCAGTAATATATATTTTGAATATGATTGGTATTTAACAAAAATATATAACTGTGTTGATTATATAGATTATTATGAACCATATCGGAATATGCCTTGCGTTGTTATAGGCCATTGGCAATTTTATACAATGAAAATGGTTGATTATATCATATCGTTGATTATTGTTGATAAATAATGGGTACCGTTGGAGGGCCTTTTAGGAACCGAACAGAAGTCTGTTCAGTCCCTCAATCAGAAGAAATATTGGAATCATAAATAGCAGCAGAAGGGGCGCAACAACGACTTTGGCGTCTTTTTTTCCGATGAATTGCTAGCAATTTCGAGGAAGCCTTGGTTTGCCAAATAGACGCTTCTAAAAAGTTGTCCGATTCGCCCCCTCTGCTGCTCTGTTGTGATGTATATCAATACTATCTATTCAATTTTTGTCCATGATTTTAGATTGTAATGATCATTTGTAAATAACAAATTGATAAGCGAAGTTTTGTTCGTGAATGTATGATTCTATTTTAAGCAACGAATATAAATAGCTTGTTACATGGGTTTGAGTCAGCGATGTCATTAAAAAAATCGCGCGCGTGCCCGTCCGTGTGTGTATGCAAAACTTGATGGAGGAGGGGGCAATGTATATAGGCTACAGTAATGTTACATCACATGCAAATTATGTCCCTGGTTTGAGTTCTATAAAGTCTTGATTGTGACCATAGAAAGTTCTAGAAAATGTACAATTTAGATTAATTTACCGATTGTATGGTTGATAATTGCAGTATGTGTCAAGTGAGTACGTAATGTAACGTGTGTGATGTATAGATGTATTACAACATAGAGTTGTGGGGATATATATAAAGCGGAATGAGTTTACATTTAACTATTTTTTTTACTATTCCTAATCTTGTTTTTATCTTCATATCAGTCTTTTAGTTGTATTCAGTTATAACTTGAGAGGAATATTTATTTAACCTATTCTTTGGAATTTCAAAGTGCCTGTGGACGTTTGAGCTAACGTATTACTTTGGGATTATTGTAAATTTATTTAAAACATTTTGGATAACATAATTACAATACATCAAGACTGATTATACGTCGGGACGTTCCAAACTGTTGGTATATCAACACATTCTCGACATGTAATTCATTTAGAATTCCGCTGAAATTCATTCAGAACTCGTAGCTCTTTGGAGTTGTGATAGCGCTTAAAAACCTGTTTGGGATTTATTACTGTTTGTTCCTATTAAATTTCCATTTTATAAATTAGAGAATGAAATTCACTTCTTTTAAAACGTTTTCCTAACCATTTTGGGTTTGCTTTTTCTTTAACATAGTTTAAGACCATACAGTAGTAACAAGAGACTGGGATTCGTTCAGGTTAGGAGTATCTTTATAACTGGGGGTCTCATCCAGGTTATCAATTTCAGTTTTTTGTTTCAAACAAATTAAAATAGATTTTGAAACCAAACAATCAATTTGTTTTAGCATTTTCTTGGTTAAGATTTTAATTTTACATATTCAAAACTTCTTTAGCAAAACCAGAAAGCTTTCATAATGTCGTCTGAATTTTAGAACTTTGTTTTTTGAATCCTATTCAGGAATTGTTAGAGGCTTTGCAAATACAAAGCTGTTTGAGTTTGCCAGACATTTTATATTCGGAAGTGTAAGCATCTTCAGTAAAATAGCAAATAAAAATGTTTTCAAATTGATTTTCTTGATCAAAGTGCTTTGGCTTGGATTAGTATATATGTCTGTCGCTGATAAAATGTTTTTAAAAGAATTGCAGTTTAAAATGATGGAAACAGAAATAAAGGAATGTTCAGCTTCAGAAAAGATGATTGAATTGCAAATTCAGAAGGAGCCAAAAGAGGAGAGAAAGAGAAGAGGAAATAGAGATGTAGTGCGAAAGAGAAAAATAAGAAATGGAAATTCAATTTAGATTAAAAGAATTAGAACTAGAAGGCAAAATCATTTTTCTCTTTACACACAGATTCAGGTTTTGATGTTAACTGAAATATTATTTTGTACAACCTTTCAAGGAAAGAAGAAGATTAATATTTCCTCATTTTGATAACATTGCTGAAAACTTGCAATGGCCAAGAGAAAATTGAACTTAATTATAACAAAACGTACTTACTTGCAAACCCCTTGAAGTCTACGACCTCACTTCGCATAATACAAAGTGCTGATTATGAAATAGATATGGAATGTATTTTGAACGGTTATGAGTTGGCACCTGAGGAATGTTAATTAAGGTTTAGGAATTGAAGAAAACAAACTGGACAAACATATGTCGAATTTGAAAGGGAAAAATACAACTATTTGATAGGTTGTTCTCTTGATTAGAATCATCCCATACATCTTATATTAGTTGAAGAGTTCATAAATTGCATCCATAGTGATGACAAGACCTATCTTAATTAGCAAACGGTAGAAGTTCGGAAAATGCTTCAGAACCATATAATGCAATTCATTGACCCAATGAAGTTTGATTTATCAATATGTTTCTTCTCAGCAATGTTTTGGTTAAAAAATCTCAGTCTCATGTGAATAATTCCAAATTTCATTGTGGCTCAACTATTAGAGGGATCATACTTATCATACTACTGATCAGAAATCCTTATCTCTGCCCAAATGCAATTATTGCAAAAAGAAACGATACGTTATTTATGATTGCTAAAGGCTAAAATAAATTACACAATAAAGACAGACCTATTTCCAATGCTTTAATTTTTCAAAGGTCAAGTTCACTGTTATGTTCTCAAAACAATGCATTCGTTTTGTCAAACAAGCCCGAGTTTGATTCTATCATGGAGAATCATAAACCATTTGCGTCGAAAGGTTCTATATCACTTATTGGCAATTCTGCCAAGTATATCTCTATTCAAATATTAAGGGGCACAGGGGATTCTCTTAGTCTTTTATTGTCAGGTACTTGTTTTTGTTGTTGTTGAGAAATCTGCAGTTGGTGGAAGCATTATTATTCAGGGTGTATAATACGACGTTGTTTAAAATACTCTCCATTGTGAGAATGTTTCATCAGACTTAATTAATCTCAGGCCCGTGTCCATCGAACCAGTGTCTTCCTTACCATATAGAATTTTCAGTAATTACTAGGCACTAGTTGATCCTGTTGAGAATGAGATTCCCGCCTTATACCCTGCTTGTACAGTTACTATAGTTTTAGCTGACACATTTATTGTCAATTTTTCAATAAATCCACTTTTGTTCCTGGCATTGATCAGACAGTAGGTAAGCAGTGATCCTCTTTTTAGTACTTATTCTCTTTATTATAAGCAATTAGACAAATCACAATTACTCGTTGTCGCATAGGAAAAAGATCCTGAGATTTCCTGTTTATTTCAGAGAGCTGTTAGCGACCTTCAACCTACACAGTTCGCCGTGTTTGTTGTTGTTGTGAAAATGGGATCCTTATGAGAAACTGGAGACCACCCGATGCTTGTATGCAATGTAGATCCTGACATACTTGTCCAAGTGTAGGAAAACCTAAATCAGAACATAAGACTCATCTGCAACCCAGTCTTGCATCTGACGATCTATTTAGCAGAATATTGGTCTATATTTTTATCTATATTGCGACTGCTTTTTCTTTGCCTGTTTCACTTCAAATGTCTCTCTTCTCTCCTCATCTGCAGTTGCTTTGCTCTCATCTCACTATATTTAGTTATGTTTCTGTTTCTCTTCTTTTTCTATGTCCCCCCCCCCCCCCCTTCGCTCTGCATTTGCCGCTAGCTTTTCACCGTTTGAATTCTAACAAAGTTTACTATATTACTGATCTACAATTTTTACAAGTTGCTGCTTAAAATGTGATATTTATGATGGCTTTGATGTTCAAATATAACAGTTGCAACAACCGCTTGGCTACAGTTTCCAAGATGTTTAAGTTTTGAGATTTGAAGTCTATGTATATGGTGTCAATAGAAAAGTTTTTATTTTAAATTGTAAACCTAGGTATTTCATGTATTTATGGCTGTTATACATGATAATGTTTCGCATGTCCTGTTTATGGAACACTTTAAAAACAGCAACATGATTTTATTAATAAAATTTATTACGAACCTAATGACGAAATACTATATATATATATATATATATATATATATATATATATATATATATATATATATATATATATATATTGGTCAAGAACGATAAATCTTACGCTCTTGAGCTAAGCACGCGCAATTTGAAATGTTAGCCTAACGGAAGGCATTTTACCACGGTAACCTATCCTATCCTCGATATTTTTATTTCCAAAAATATACCAGTGTAACAAGATAATTTTCTTAATACGAGTCGGAAAAAAGTAAAACAAATATGTCAAATATTTAATTCATTTTATGAGTTGAACATGTTGACCGATATTTCCATTTTCTTTGTTTGAAAATGCGATTGCAGATATGGTACTGCCTCGCCCCTAGCTCGTAGAAGGCTACATGCATGACTACTGTATCAACATACAACAACCAATACAAAAACATTTTTCTCTAAAACAAAAAATGCCACTTTTCATGAACTATTTAATGTTCATACCTTGGTGGTTCAAAATAGCGTCTTTTTAATGTATATGTGTAGTTTTCAGTCTTCTTGCAGTTCTGAAGTGATAAAAGACGCTTGAGTAAAGTCGAATCCAGCTAAGTGTTGTGGTCACGCTAGCACTCCTTGTGTTAATGTATATTACTGATAAGGTGATTCCATGTTGTCAGAAATTTCGTTGTATTTTATTAATAATATGTCCGACTCATGTGGATGAGCTAGATTTTGGTTCCTAGATACGCAACATACTTTCAAGTCAATGACAGTACGACATGTTTGTAATAAAAAAAAACTGACGAGCAAAATATTTTCAAACAGTTGCAGCAACTTTATTTTAGTTATTGTTTTTTTTTGAAAATAACAATGAATAAACTACGAAACTAGGATTGTACCCCCCCCTCGATAATGTAAAGTTAACCACACCATTGGTATACCGTTGTAAAAACGTTATATCTTATCTTTGTAAATATTATATTAGTTCGTGTCCATACAATTAGGATCAATGCATATACATACAACTTACAATTTACTATATCTTTTAGATCAGAGGAAGAAACTGTGTAACGTTTTACCAGCGTTGCCAAAACGTTTTTTTCCCCCATTTAACCAAAACACAACCATACAGCAACGCCGTGAAAATGTTACGTGTTAGCTGGGATGAAACATCGGAAAAACAGCGTATAAAACCGCCATTATTAGAGTACCAGAACAACATACCGACGTGGCAGTGTGCAATATAGAGGTATGGAAATGTTGTTTGTGATCTTTCCCACCCAAATAATGCTTCGGTAAACGGATCTTTGCACATATCTCCATGATAAATGGATTAGCAGGATATCATGTTTCAATGTCCAACGAGGTACCTTCTGATAATTCTAGTAATGGAAATATGAATGAAATGAAACGGACTAATGCATGATTTCATTTCACTGAGTAAATAAAATATTAAAGCATAGAAGTTAATACTATGTTTTTAAAAAAATGGTAACTTTTATAGTTATATGCTGCTTCTACATCTGTTTTTTTGTTTGTTGTTGTTTCTTTCTAATAGAGCTGTTATAATTTAGAGGAGGTGGGGGCAGCATGACGAATTACACTGTACGACGATTAAACAGTGATTCCCTGTCTTAGAGATCTCTGCCTGAACAAAAGTTTCAATTCCGACCGAGGATCATTGAAAACAGACATCTTATTTATGTTAAAAAACGATTACAGGAGGAACTAAAATGAAAACGCTATCTCTGCTTTCTCGCTTCAGTGCACAAACTATGGCATCCTCAGCAAAAGCCTGGATCACCTGGTTCGGTTCAGCATTTATTTCTGGGAAACTAAGTAGTGAAAATCGAAATGAAGCGCCACGAAAATTTTAGGCGCTTGACAGAAATTTCAAAAATGTTAAGGTAAATTGAATTAACGAAGAAAAAAAAATTGACATTTCGTACGAACACTTATTCACAGGATGAAATAAAAACAGTATTAAACATTTGCAACAAAATAACGCCTGTGCATAGTTTTTTCCATTTTTCTTAATATTGATATTAGCAATAATAACTTTTGAGCCTTTTCATTAAATTTAGTTCTGATTTGTGCAAAATACTTGAAAATATTTTCCTCGCTTACAATTTCAGTTTGAGGTTTGAAAAGCTGCCTTATTAAGAACAAAAACACATAAAGGCAGCCTTTACTTCCATTAGAAGCTCTCAAATTTCTACTTGTTACAATAACATAATGAATTTAATTAACTCTATTCATTAGTCCCATGTTAGAGGTTCTTTCTGCCAACATTTGCACTAGGCTGGTATCTAAGGACACCATTTCGTCCTTCGTTTTCATAAACTAAAGTAAAGGTAAGGGTCGTAGCGATCACGTCAGGCAACCATAGGTATGGTAAGACAAAGGGTCGATCAAGCATAAAAGCTGCACAGTCCATGTCAGTGCGTTGTTTTTGTGTTGTGATGGGGGAAATAAATCTCTTTGTCAATTATCTTTATTTGTCAATTCATTTTGACCTTGGCGTTGGATCTTGATATTGCTTGACATTAAAAACTGCACACATGCTAAGGCCTCACTTGTTCTATGAGCCATGCAACCTTTCTTGATTACAATTTCTTTAGATTTTGCTACAAGTGTTCTGACATGTAAATCATACAATGTACACTATACACCACTATAGAGATGCATATTTATGTAGACACCACTAGGTTAACGTGATGGAGCTACGATAGAGACAAAAGGAGTCCATTGTTAGAATCATACACAGGTTAATAGTTTTGTTTCTGTCTTGCATAGTATTAGAGGTTTATAGGAAAGAGTTTCCCAGGTTTTCCCTAATTCTGGCTGTTTGAAAGATATATTCAGTATTGTTAAAATAATCTTTATATCCCTTTAATTTGGTTTTTGATTGAAAGGTGTACAAAATTTGTAATGTATTCATCACACATTTAGAAGGTGGAAAAATTCGTTTTCTCTATTATAATAATTGCTAGAGATACTACACTTTATATAATTCATAATAATTAATTTTCGAGCACATGGGATCATTTTATTTTTGGTCAGTGGTGTGCTTAGATCTTGTAAAATATCCACAAGTACAATATGCAAAACAATTTCAGCCACATAAAATGAAAGCAGCACACATGTATGCAAGCATTCTCTATATTGTGCATATTGCAAAGACAAAACTACTTCACTATACACATGTCACACTCTCAGAAGTACGTAATATATATAGCGCCTCCTACTATGCTGGGGCCACTTTGGTCTAGACCACAACGTTACTATTCAACACACTCTATATTCAAGCCAGCACAGCACTCTTATATTCAAAACAGTATATACACAATCCAGCATGCAACTAGACTATTCAACCCACCATATATGCAATCTAGGATCTGCTTTTTGGTTACTATCCAAAGAAACCACATATACCACCATTCGTGTTTGTCAACATAAACTATCGACCGTTTGTTTCACTCACCAGCTTGTTAAGGGCCAGTAGAACAACAACATAGACCCTGATTTCTAATTGCATTTTGCTAGATCTGTGGTTTTCTGGAGTTTGAATAGTCTTAGAGGATATTAAACATGGTGTGAGTTAAAACAAGAAATTAGTTTTTACGATGGAGCAGCATTTATTTACAAATGCAGTGCTCATGTACTTCAAATTAATAACATGGCCTCTATAATTCTTTACAATGTTTGATATCAGTTTACTAGCCCTGATTTATCATGTTCATCCTTTGTGCATATAATGTACATTTAGAACTTATTGCGAGATATGTATTGATGAGAAGAAAATGCAATCTTGAAACATTCGCAGAAATATATATATATATATATATATATATATATATATATATATATATATATATATATATATATATATATATATATATATGTCACTCTACTGAGTGCCTGCTCTTTACACAACATTCGTACAGCTCAAGCTTATCTTTGCCCTATTTAATCATTACATAATGAGTGTAATTTGCGCTGAGATCTATACCACTATACCTTCCATTTGCAAAAACACTTGCTTGGTTAAATCGTGCCACCAACATGCCTGCATTTATAATGAACATTTGTTTGTTTGAGGTTACGTATTGTGTAAAGTGCATGTACACCGCGTGCCTGGATCTGTACATAGTCTGTGTAATCGTGAGTAAAGATGGCTTTGATAGCTCAATTTCGTCGTATGGTATACTTAAGCATTTTGTGGACATATAATGTGCACCATACAGTTAAAATACTGTTAATCAGTCTATGCAAATACGTTGAGGCTGCATGGTAAAATACCTTGATGGGAAATAATGTTAACGAAAATACATTGAGGCATATATGGTAAACTGCCTAAACATGAAATACTGTTAATCTGTGTATGTAATACATTGAGGTATACATGGTAAATTGCCTTAATATCAAATACAGTTAATCCGTGTATGTAATACATTGAAGCATACATAGTAAACTGCCTTAATATGAAATACAGTTAATCCGTGTATGTAATACATTGAGGCATACATAGTAAACTGCCTTAATATCAAATACAGTTAATCCGTGTATGTAATAATTGAGGCATTCATAGTAAACTGTCTTAATATGAAATACAGTTAATCTGTGTATGTAATACATTGAGGCATACATGGTAAATTGCCTTAATATCAAATACAGTTAATCCGTGTATGTAATACATTGAAGCATACATAGTAAACTGCCTTAATATGAAATACAGTTAATCCGTGTATGTAATACATTGAGGCATACATGGTAAATTGCCTTAATATCAAATACAGTTAATCCGTGTATATAATACATTGAGGCATACATGGTAAACTGCCTTAATATCAAATACAGTTAATACGTGTATGTAATACATTCAGGCATACATAGTAAACTGCCTTAATATCAAATACAGTTAATCCGTGTATGTAATACATTGAGGCATACATGGTAAACTGCCTTAATATCAAATACAGTTAATACGTGTATGTAATACATTCAGGCATACATAGTAAACTGCCTTAATATGAAATACAGTTAATCCGTGTATGTAATACATTGATGCATACATGGGAAACTGACTTAATATCAAATAATGTTAATCCGTGTATGTAATACATTGAGGCATACATAGTAAACTGCCTTAATATCAAATACAGTTAATTCGTGTATATAATACATTCAGACATCATAGTAAACTGCCTTAATATCAAATAATGTTAATCCGTGTATGTAATACATTGATGCATACATTGGAAACTGCCTAAATATCAAATAATGTTAATCCGTGTATGTAATACATTGAATCATACATAGTAAACTGCCTTAATATGAAATACAGTTAATCCGTGTATGTAATGCATTGAAGCATACATAGTAAACTGCCTTAATATCAAATACAGTTAATCCGTGTATGTAATACATTGAGGCATAAATAGTAAACTGCCTTAATATGAAATACAGTTAATCTGTGTATATAATACATTGAGGCATACATAGTAAACTGTCTTAATATGAAATACAGTTAATACGTGTATGTAATACATTGAAGCATACATAGTAAACTGCCTTAATATGAAATACAGTTAATCCGTGTATGTAATACATTGAAGCATACATAGTAAACTGCCTTAATATGAAGTACAGTTAATCCGTGTATGTAATACATTGAAGCATACATAGTAAACTGCCTTAATATGAAATACAGTTAATCTGTGTATGTAATACATTGAGGCATACATGGTAAACTGTCTTAATATCAAATACTATTAATCCGTGTATGTAATACATTGAAGCATACATGGTAAACTGCCTTAATATCAAATAATGTTAATCCGTGTATGTAATACATTGAGGCATACATAGTAAACTGCCTTAATATGAAATACGGTTAATCCGTGTATGTAATACATTGAGGCATAGATGGTAAACTGCCTTAATATCAAATAATGTTAATCCGTATCTATTATGTAATACATTGAAGCATACATGGTAAACTGCCTTAATATCTAATACAGTTAATCCGTGTATGTAATACATTGAGGCATACATAGTAAACTGCCTTAATATCAAATACAGTTAATCCGTGTATGTAATACATTGAAGCATACATGGTAAACTGCCTTAATATCAAATAATGTTAATCCGTGTATGTAATACATTGAGGCATACATGGTAAACTGCCTTAATATGAAATACAGTTAATCTGTGTATGAAATACATTGAGGCAAACATAGTAAACTGCCTTAATATCAAATACAGTTAATCTGTGTATGTAATACATTGAGGGAAACATAGGAAACTGCCTTAGTATCAAATACAGTTAATCCGTGTATGTAAATACATTGAGGCATACACAGTAAACTGCCTTAATATCAAATACAGTCAATCAGTGTATGTAATACATTGAGGCATACATGGTAAACTGACTTAATATGAAACATTGAGGCATACATGGTAAACTTCCTTAATATGAAATACAGCTAATCCGTGTATGTAATACATTGAGGCATACATGGTAAACTGCCTTAATATGAAATACAGTTAATCTGTGTATGTAATACATTGAGGCATACATAGTAAACTGCCTTAATATCAAATACAGTTAATCCCGGTATGTAAATACATTGAGGCATACACAGTAAACTGCCTTAATATCAAATACAGTTAATCCGTGTATGTAATACATTGAGGCATAGATGGTAAACTGCCTTAATATCAAATAATATTAATCCGTGTATGTAAATACATTGAGGCATACATAGTAAACTGCCTTAATATGAAATACAGTTAATCCGTGTATGTAATACATTGAGGCATTCATAGTAAACTGTCTTAATATCAAATAATATTAATCCGTGTATGTAAATACATTGAGGCATACACAGTAAACTGCCTTAATATCAAATAATGTTAATCCGTGTATGTAATACATTGAGGCATACATGGGAAACTGCCTTAATATCAAATAATGTTAATCCGTGTATGCAATACATTGAGGCATACATGGTAAACTGCCTTAATATGAAATACAGTTAATCCGTGTATGTAATACATTGAAGCATACATAGTAAACTGTCTTAATATGAAATACAGTTAATACGTGTATGTAATACATTGAAGCATAAATAGTAAACTGCCTTAATATGAAATACAGTTAATCCGTGTATGTAATACATTGAAACATACATAGTAAACTGCCTTAATATGAAATACAGTTAATCCGTGTATGTAATACATTGAGGCATACATAGTAAACTGTCTTAATATGAAATACAGTTAATACGTGTATGTAATACATTGAATCATACATAGTAAACTGCCTTAATATCAAATAATGTTAATCCGTGTATGTAAATACATTGAGGTATACATATTAAACTGCCTTAATATCAAATACAGTTAATCCGTGTATGCAATACATTGAGGCATACATGGTAAACTGCCTTAATATGAAATACAGTTAATCCGTGTATGCAATATATTGAGGCATACATGGTAAACTGCCTTAATATGAAATACAGTTAATCCGTGTATGCAATACATTAAGGCATACATGGTAAACTGCCTTAATATGAAATACAGTTAATCCGTGTATGTAATACATTGAAGCATACATAGTAAACTGTCTTAATATGAAATACAGTTAATCCGTGTATGTAATACATTGAAGCATACATAGTAAACTGCCTTAATATGAAATACAGTTAATCCGTGTATGTAATACATTGAAGCATACATAGTAAACTGCCTTAATATGAAATACAGTTAATCTGTGTATATAATACATTAAGGCATACATAGTAAACTGTCTTAATATGGAATACAGTTAATCTGTGTATGTAATACATTGAGGCATACATAGTAAACTGTCTTAACATCAAATACAGTTAATACGTGTATGTAATACATTGAAGCATACATAGTAAACTGCTTTAATATCAAATACTATTAATCTGTGTATGTAATACATTGAGGCATACATGGTAAACTGCCTTAATATGAAATACAGGTAATCCGTGTATATAAATACTATGAGACCTGCATGACATACTGCCATAATATGAAATAATGTTAACTTGTGTATGAGGCCTACATGGTTGACTGCCATATTATGAAATAATGTTAACTTGTGTAGGCAAATACGCTGAGGCCTACATGGTCATCATCATCATCAGTCTCTTGACCTAGTTTGGTCGTCGAGGCACTGTGCTGATGTACATATGACCAGTTTCCTCCAATTGTCTCGATCATGTGCCAATGCCTGTGTCTCCGAAAAAATTTCCGGGTCCTTTATGTCAGTCCACCTTTTCTCTGTCTTCCTCTCCTCCTGACACGCTGGACGCTTCCTTGCAGCAGTACTGTTGTGGATAGACTGTTGGCTCTGGTTTTCCTTTTGATGGTGGTGAGGAGGTATTCATATTGGCATACTTTGCGCCTGTTGGTATTACGCATTTCTTCATTTGTGATGTAGTCCATATACGAGATGCCAAGGATGGTTTCTGTAGCATCTCATTTCAAGTGCCTGGATTCTTCGTTGTAATTCTGCTCTCAAGGTCTCACCCTCACATGAATACAAAAATATTACGATGACTAGTGCTGTCAATAGTCTGATTTTAGTTTTCAGACATACATTCTTCTCTATCCAGATGGGTCTTAGCTTTGGCATACCTGCCGTTGTTTGTGCTGTTCGTGATAATTGTTTCTGATCTTGATCTCTCTTTGGTGATTATGAAACCAAGATATTTTAACTGGCTCAATGTTTCCAGTTTCTGTCCTCTGACGTTAATCTTGATTGAGATTTGTTTGCCACTATTTGTCATCAGCTTTGTTTTCTCAGCTCTTATCTCCATGTTGAATCTTGAAAATGTTTCACAAAGGTTCTTTACTAAGGTTGGCAAGCTTGTTCTCACCGCCTGCCAGCCCATCAATGTCGTCTGCAAAGGGGAGGTTGGTGATGTTACGTCCTTCTATAGTGGTTTTCCAGTGATTCGCTTATAATGCGCTCTAAGTAGATGTTGAAAAGTGTGGGCGACAGGAGACAGCCTTGACGTACTCCGATTGTTGTCTGGAACCAGTTCCCCACAGAACCTTGAGCAATTACTGCATTGGTAGCATGTTCGTACAGTTGCTTGATGGTATTGGTCAACATCTGACTGATGGTTGTAGAGTTCCTTACAATACTCAGACCATCGTTCTGCAATGTCACTCGCTTCTACATGGTCGACTGTCATACTATGAAATAAGTTAATCTGTGTATATGAATACCATGAGACATCCATGGTTGACTACATTAATAGGAAATACTGTTAGCAGTAATATGTGCTACCTAGCGGGAAATCATATGAAAGTGGTATGTAAGGTTAACATGAGAATGTTAGTATGAGGTCAAACGTGTTTATAGGGTCAAAATATACCATTTGGCAATCAAATGTGTTGATGGGCTCAAAATATGCAACTTGGTGGTCAAAAGGTTTACAGAGTCAAACGAGAAGGGTAATGTTAAAAAGGTTTTAAGTTTTCAGTTGAAAACATAGACATGAACAAACAAACAAACAAATATACATAAACACGCGCATCCATGCAGCAACCCCCCCCCCCCTTATTTTGGCAAATGAATCAGTAACATTTCTAGGCATGTGAGTGGCTCTGGAAATGGACGTTGGGGTTTCTTTTTTTCTGGCTACCATTTTTATATTAGGTATCCCATGAAAACGTTTTGGGGAGACTTTCTTTTCTTCTTCTGGGATTAAGTCCGGATGGCCCATCTTTCTGAATGTATCATGGACAACAATCCAGTTGGCATTTATGTGTTCAAATCCATTTATTTCTTTTATATGTTTTCTCCTTTTTCTGTTTCTTTCCTTCAACCTTAATGTTATCTGTTTCCTCTCCTGCGACTTCTTTAATGAGTTTCTTTGCTCTTTGAAGTGCCGACACTTCTCGACGAACACAACTTACTTTAGTAGCTGATCCGTATCTACTATGACATCAACTGCTTCCTGCTGCAACTTTCCACTCCATCAACTGCTTCCTGCTGCAACTTTCCACTCTGACAAAGGTGAGCTGCAACCATTCATGTCCGATAGACGACGAATGGTACGAACGACTGACTCGAGAATAACCGATCTTTGATTTCAGTAGCATGCGCCTACTAGGGCATGTGCAACTAGTCAAATCTCACACACTGGGCTTTTTAATTTATTTTATGGAAGGGAATTAGAGCCTGGCTACAGTACGCATCTACGTGTGAATCGCACGTTTATTTAGTATGATGTCCACCCGATGCAAGGAGAAAAAGGGGATACAAGAGCCGCACCGACGTCAACATAAAGCACTCACTGTTCATTGGGCATAATGTTGATCCCGAGATATTCCAAAACCTAAAGTTGTCTTGCGGAAATTTAGAAGAGAGGAATAGAAAGAAAAAGAAAATACAAATGGCTAAGTAATTTGGTAATTTCTTTGAAATGTTCTTCGGTTTGTGATGTTGAGTTTGATTCTAAATTGTGTCACATTGTGCAGTGGGGCCGGATGGTTTTGGGATTGTTACACCCTTATATATTAGGGTTGTTTTGCAGGCCTTAGGGTAAGGCAAACGAGGCAACATCCTTGAGCCTGCCTTGGGCCTTGCACATCTTAGGTACAGACTGACTATCAGGGGAATGAGGCTGATCATAGGGGGAAAAACATGTGAACAAATTAAACTGTTTTAACATTCTTGCGAGATATCTCACTTTCATTTAACTCGAAGGCCAGGTACTTATTGTTTGAAAATATTGAAACTTGAATTGGGGTTTTAAACCACCATTGGTGATGATCATATGGATGTACTTCTTTTTCTTGCAAACAGCAAACTCTCGTGGCATAATAAATATGTTTCAATCACTATGAACAATGAAACAATGTTTTATGTAAGTTTGTTACCGAGTTTTTGTGGTCAAATGTATTCGGTTTGCTTTGATGAAGGGTCATGTTATATTAAGGATGGCGCAAATGGCGCTTTTATAGGGATACAACAAGTACCCGTTTGATATTGTTCCGGTAAAATCATATCATTGATGGAGATGAAAGTGTTTATATATATATATATATATATATATATATATATATATATATATATATATATATATATATATATATATAACGATCAATACCTCAAAGGTAATCAGTTTCCTTTAAAGTTTCAGCAAAACTATTTTGTCTGTAAATTTTTTTGGTAGATTATAGTCATTTTCGTTCCTGATTTCAGGGGTGGTCAACTGTAGTTACTCAAGTAGCATGGATATTTAGGTTATATTATAGCAGAGTAGTAAATCCTGATATAAGCATAATCAGATAATGCTTTTAACAATGCCGTGTTAGGGTGGTGGTTTGTCAATAGGAACACAGGATTCCTGTATGTTACAATAGATTCCAGTGCAATGTTTGTGTCTTCCTGTCATGGAGCCTTTGCATTTCTCAGCGCTAAACCCAAGACTGTATAAACAATTTTTCAGAGCCAAAAATGTTGTCGGTAGATGGTATATGTTGGCGATTTGGCGACATTGGCGACATTGGCGAAGCACAGGGCGATTACTGAAAGGTGCAATGGAGTTTAAAGTATAATTGTACCTTCTCCCCTTCTCTCTGAGTAGATTTAATAATATATTTGCAATAGAATTCACGTGCGTGCAAGAAAGTGTTGTTTAAATCGAGGCGGTGAGTAAGATAAAATATTAACGTTCAGTTGTTGACGGTAGTGAATATCGTAAGTGAAGGCGCGAGATTATTACGATATACATAATCCTTGGAAACATACATATTATTGCCGCAGGAACTGCTATATGTTTATTAATGTTAAGTCGTTGCTGGAAGGTAGAAGGTGACCTCACGTTGCAACTTCACTTGACGATACTCACAACGATGTTAATAATACTAAGAATAAGACTAATAATTAGTAATAGTTGTAGTTGATTGATCCTAGGATTTCAGAGGTAGAGTGTAATGATTTCTCCCTAATTGATTTAATTTGATCACATTCATGCGTAGCGTTTGTTCTGATTTTTAAAGATAAACAGAAATCTGTCCTAGTGTTGTGTTTGGCGTGAGAATGACCTTTGGGGTTTATTTTTCTTTATCTTTGTATATTAGAAAGTCTGATGAAAGCCAGGAGTGTCGGAATTTCTTCATTGCTTTATTCTTGACCTTAACTGACTTCATCATTCTACCAAATGACCGATTCCGTTACATCCTCCCCATTTTGTGAATGTTTATTGCTAAGGTCAGTGCTTCAACGAGATTGTTGTTGAATATATATGTATTTTCGAGCACCTGGTTTTCAGCCATGCCCTCGTAGATAATTTGATATGTAACCCAGTCAGCTTTGTCGTATCTCGACCTAGGAGTGTTAGCGAAATGATTGTATGTGTTAACTTATTGAAGGTTATAAGTATTTGGAAATGATCACTTCCTAGAGTGCTTACTTTATCCACTTTCCATTAAGCAATTTCAGCTATTTTGGGATTGCATACAGTTAGGAATATTGATGAGAGTACTCAGTTCTTTCGGTTGATACTAGTACGGGCACTGTTGTTAAACATTACTATGTTGGCTTGCGTGACAAAGATTTCTATGTTTCTCCCTCTTTATTCAAGGCACTGCCTGCCTCCTCACTATTCACGATGAACACTGAAATATCCTGCATATGTTTACACGTTCGTGTCTGGGGAACCTATCATAGGCTGATAAATACCGACATATAATAATTGGTTCCTTTCAGGGTTGTAACCATTAATATTCCGTTTTTCCTGTGTTTAAAATAATGGATTGATAATATATTGTTTCCTACTGGTCGTGTGGAGGATGAGGTTTCCATGCTACCATAGTTCATTGTTTGGAAATACCAAATAGAGTATCCCAGGAATTACAGAGCGTAATTCATGTTTGTGTTTAGATGAATTTCCTATACACATTTAATATCCGGTTTATGTTTCTTTAATAAGAGTTGATATTCGGAGATGTTTCTAATCAGACCCGGCAGTTTCACTGCCAAATATGAAGCTGCTTCTTGATCTCTATATTAGTCTAAATTTCTGTGGGTTTAATATTGATGTTCGTTTCGTGTGTTATAACTCTGTAACAGCATGTTTCATATCATGTCGCTTCTTGGGCAGAGATTGTGTTATTTTAGGATGGTTTGAGAACGCCATCCAGCAAATCAGTAGTCTGATTTTAGTTTTTAGACGTATATTCTTGTCTCTCCAGATGGGTCTTAGCTTTGACAAAGCTGCCGTTGTTTGTGCTGTTCGTGATAATTTTTCTTCTCTTGATCCTTCTTCGGTGATTATGGAACCAAGATATCAACTATGTTGATTGTATGTATAGATTTTGTTGTATAGGTTGTGTTGATATGAGTATTTGACTTTTATATTGATGATACTGAGGTTTTCTGAGGTTGGATAGATTTCTAGAATGATCTTGTATTTTTGAGCTGTTCATATGGTTTGTTTTGCTACTTTTGTTTTGTTTGTTTTATGAGTTGATCTAATACATTGAATTTGGTGTTGTTCAGGTTTGAATTATGTGGTACCAGTGCTATTTCTACTTGTTTCGTTTTCTGATGTTTTGTTGCTTTGTGGAATGTTTTTCTCCGACATGTGACGTTATGTACCTGCATGGTATTTGTGTTGTGAATGTTCGTTTCTCTCTTCTTTTCATTGGTAGTTCTGCTTTAGCTATGGTATGTTTAGTTCTATCATTAAGTGCGTAATATCCACTTCCCTGATGGTAACATGGCAGTCCCAAGATCTAGCGAGATGAGGTTCCAGACAATTGACACAAATGTGCCCTTGGTAATTGCATTTCCCTGCGCTGTTACCTCCACGTTTGTTGCATCTTGGTCGGAAGTGACATTTTATTCTTGTTCTGTAGTCCCCATCTTTTTTCATCTATTACAAAATCTAGGTTTGATTTTATATTCTTCAAGTCTGAAGAATTTCTTGTATGCACCTAATCTGAGAGATCGGTTGGGGGGGGTGTGTGTGTGTGTCAATTGATCTGTATTTCAAAAGAACGTCTATGAATTCTTGCCATTGTTTGCATCTTATGTAGTTAGCTTTGGCTTTAGCTTAATACCTTGAATAATTGAGTGTTTCCCTTCTTTTGTTTCATTACCTTCAGTTTGATCATGTTTTTGCTTGTTACATTGGGTTAAAGATTTTAGACAGAGGCAAAAAGAAGAATTATAGATATTTATACAATAGCAGAAAGAAGCAGACCAATCATTTGCCATTCAACAGCAGTAGCAGGAATAGGATAGAAGAAAACAAGAGGAAGACGAGAAGAAAAGTGCAAAAGAGAAAAGAATGTGAAAGTGACACATTGACGTTGCTACTAAACAATTTGGCAGAGTTCAGGTATGTAAGAAAAATACATCAGACTTATTTAACTCGACCAAAGAGAAAAATACATTACCGTGCCAAACATTCCATTCCAGGCATCACTACATCTACTCAGATAACCACTGAGACACCATAATCGATGCATCAAGAGTAAAGATTTTTGTGTGCTTTATTCACTCTCGTTTTGAATTTATTCTCTGGCATGTACTCTTCGTCTGTTTCTTCGTAACCTCTGTTTCTTTTCTTGCTTTTCTTTTTTCTTCGGGTGGGTCTCATTTGTTTTAGTGAACTCTAAAGACCAGTGTCCTTTCTCTCGGAAATGAAAATAGGTATCTCTTTACTCCTGTCTTGCTTGAACGTCGTGGACATTCTGTAGCACAGCGTCCTTTCTTCTTACAAATATTGCAAATATTTGTACTTTTATCTCGAAATGAGAAGAAGTGGTCAGTCGTTATTTTTGATGTACACTTTCGTATGACGCCTCTCAAAGCTTGGTCCAGAAGGTCGATTTATGTTTGCTATTCCATCTTTTTCATTGTTTGGAAACACAATGAACATTATGAGATACTAACCCCATATATAGGGTCATCTACTTGTGGAACCTAGTCAAATGAAAAGTTTTAGTCAAAATGAAACGATCGCACGATTATCAATGAGAGTGAAGAAGACGGCACTAGACCACGACGGGAAATATCTGGTCGCACGCCAGCTGAAGTGTTCGCTCAGATCTATTCAAAAAATTATGAAGATGACATGTATGACCCTGAATCACCACCTTCCATGCATCTTCCCCCACACCATGAAATACATCTACAGCGACAGTCAGCCTGTAGCACCCCAAAAGTAATATCACATTAGAGAGAAGGAACAATTCTCTGACAGAAAATTCATATCCACCGCTTATACATGTATATGCAGTTAAAAGATTTAAAGCCAAATTTACTACTCCTGAAATTAGAATGTTTCCTAACTTATTTGTGTAATTTATTACTAATAGCACTGAAACATAGATGCAAAACTAAAGAAGAATATCGTTTTAGACTTTCTAATTATCACCACAGTTTGAAATCAGCCGGCTGGATCCAGTTTTGAAACACACATTCCATACTCATCGATAAGGTCGAACATGTTCAGAAATACGACGTCAAATTTCACATCATCGAAGGCAAATATATAATTTACGTGATCCACGTTTCCAATCCGAAAGGGAGCGGACGTAATAAAATGTTATTGGTGGACGACATTCTTTGCACCAAGCGCAGCACTGTCCAAATTAAGAACTCTCAAGGCCAAATGTATTGAGCCCAAGCTGTGGGTCAAACACAATCCTACAAGAATGATACCACACAATGGAAGAGTGCGTGGCAGAACATTGAAAAGTCGGACCAAGACAGCAACGAAGAGAACTACCAGATAATTATAAAGCTTTGGATGTTACCACTTCCACCTACAAGTTGACAATACAATACAGAGTTCCAAAGGAACAGTTAGAGGTATACGAAGATAGTTTTACAACAGCTAGTATCTTTCCAAGAGGAAACTTCTGTGCGATGTGTTGTGTGTGAGTTAGTGACTAAACATTTCGGTGCGACAGTGGAGTAAAAGAGGCTCGGTGCAAAACATATAGTACCCCCAAAAATGATATAGCTCTGAATCACCAGTCTAGAAGAGGACATTAATAATATGCCTCTAGAGCTAAGATAATTGATTTACAAAGATCTTGTCCAAATTCAAGTGAAAAGCAAACGCAAAGTCAATCATCTATTTTTCAATTTTTTTTCAAGCGTTTACAAACATTTGCTTTTTTCGTCATAAATAGAAACGAGGGTATTGGCCACGACCCTACGAAGAAGAGTAGGAGAAGAATGATTGATTCAAGAGACTATTTCTGTCACCAATATAAATGAGGGTATAAATTATGCTGTCATGCCACGATGATAATGATTGCACGCTTTGAAAGATGCCGCTTTGATGCAGGAAAAACAATTTCTCTAAAATATCATCGCAAACGAAATCATAAAGTAACCTTCTTGAGGGCATGCAACATTGTGTTGCTTCAAACTGGAAAATACATTTTGACTAGCTGAGAATCTCCTATAAATGTGATCCATACTTCAAACAACGGAATCCCTACTTCATTCACGCCATAGCAAGAACAAGACAGAAAGATATGTCGACACCCATCCAGAACATATTCGAGAAAGACTATGACACGACAAAGCATTGTCTTTGATTACAAACAAAACGTTATGCACCTTGAGTAATGCGAATGTCCCAAGTCAGAACTCGATGTGTTTGCTTAACCACCTACCATGATGACGATGCATGAATCTTAATGCGTAGGATTTCATCTTGACTCGCATTGGATGGCCTCACTCCTATCTAATTTGAAATCAAAGGACAGACCGAATATTACATCCATTTGCGTAGCAAATTGAAGTTTGTTGTGTCTAAAAGTCGAATGTCACTTAACAGATGATACCGCTCAAGGAGTGGAATTGCCAGACAAAGTAGCGTCCGTCAACATTTTCATGCATTCGTTGTTAAGCGAAGTGAATTTGCAATGGAATATTTAAAAAAACTAGTCAGCAGCAGCATGGATACTGAACCTTCCCAAGCGTACCTAGGATATTTCCTGACGTACGGAAGAGAGGGCAAGACCACACAGCTGGATGCATCCGTGATATGGACACCTGACACGTTGGAAAAGTTCAACGACACAGCCGTGAGACAGGATGACAACCCTCACAATGTATAATTTATACACCGACGAATACAAATCTAACAATGGCGCAGTTTAAAATGATAGATCATTTGCATTTAGACATGTGGTTGCAAGACAAGTATATGTGGAACCTAGTGGATGTCCGCTTGAGTTTGATTCAAAGCACTATCGTTTTCAATTACATGGTCAATACGAACGAGTTCAAAACTATCATCATATAGTCCAAACTCCTCATGCAAAGTGTGAAAGTGTTACCCAAAGTGGGGATCTTTGACATCGATCACACCTTGAGTCGAACGACAGCCAAGTATCATATACTACGAGTAGAAATGAAAACCTTCGCTATTGCCACTGGACTCCAATCGAAGATCGTCTTTTCTAAGGAGATTTGCCCAAACGATTAATCGTTGGTATCGTCAGTAATGAATCCTTCAGCGAAACCATCTCTCAAACTCATTTCGTGTTTAAGCATAAAAGGTGTCCAAGATAGAAATCAGTCACGATATTCATTTGAACCTAACGTTTAGCAGAAACATTACTTGAGATTTACTTGTCTCTGTATGAAGTCACGGAACAGTTAGGTATCAACAGAAGCCACTGCATTTTTTTCGACGATTATGCGAGATATTACGCTTTGTGGGCTTTTGATTTCACTCCTAACCAAGGCATCTACGAGAAATATTACCACCCTATAAAATCCGGTCAACGTTGTAGAAGTTTAGTTTGAAAAAGTTATAGCCGACACTGCGGACGGCATCTGGTATGCAGAATTCGATGATAATCTAGAAATCAATAGTTTGAGAGAAGCGAGTATAGACATTTAGAACCTATGAAAAAATACCTAACCTCTATGGGATGCGATACCATATTGAATTATGTCTTTGAGCCAGAAAAAAAAACAACAAAGAGACAATGGAGACGTCGTGATGGTCAGAGGTGGAAGAACATATCGTGTCTTGTTTTGCTAAGCTCTGATCCACGAACTTTGTCATGGATGTCACAACGACCATCCCAGTCAGATTTAATTCTGGATGACGATTGGTAGATCATCTATGAGGTAAACGAGCCACCTCAGTGGTATAATGACTATTTCTATCCTCCACTGATTTATCTTTAGATCCTACGCATCTATCTCTTTCCACAGAGTACGAAGACGAAACGTAACGCTTCTTTGTTGACAGACATTTTCAACGAAAGAGTCATGGTGAATTGATGACGTTTTATGACCTGTGAAACAATCGCTGAAGAACAGACACAGTTCTGGAGTGGAAGAAACACAACAGAACAAATATTCAATCTTAGGGTTCTGTGTGAAAAGTAGTCGCAAGATCAACACGACAAATATTACGTGTTCATAGATTTCAAAAAGGCTTTTGACAGAGTTTTGATTGAGGCATTGTGGACTACAGTGAAGAAGTACAACATGGGTCAAACGTTGACCAATATCATGAAGCAGTTGTACACCAAGCCTACCAGTGCAGAAATCGCTCAAGGTTCTGTGGGGAAATGATTCAAGACAACAGTTGGAGTACGTCAAGGCTATCTCCTGTTCCCCACACTTGTTTGTATTTTGCTCATGAACGCAGAACACTGAGTGAATTGTTGTGATAGAGTGTGTGTTGTTTGAACATTACGGTTATATTTTCCCTTCGCTAGAAATGTACCAGACATGCAAAGTGAATCCATTGTCAAAATTGACTATGGAGTTGGATTGAGAGCGGAGAGAGTGTGAGCCTCAGTCTATTGCTTACCTCAGACAGACACAAACTTTAAAGTTTTTGAAACAGGATTAGGACTCATTTATACAAATATAGTAGGAGAATGATCGGGTACTCCGACATGTACGTGATGCTGAAAGTTGCAGACATTAATTCGGTGCACTAAAGAAATAAAACATCTCCATTCAGAGCCAACAAGATATCTAGAAAAGAGATAGTACTCAATTCGCCAAAAGTGTTAATATACATACTAGTATACCCTTACATACAAGCACGCTTTGGAGAACGGAATGACATTTTTGTTTGAAAATAGACAAACACACACAGACACCAAATATACTATCATATTAATAGAAATATTTTGTAAAACAAATATTAGTCTCTTTTCTAGAGATCTGAAAAGAGCTGTTTTGCTTTTTCACGATTCTTATTGATCGCCTTTAACTTTTGAGAGTACGGTCTTGGGAATTTACCATCTCATGAATCCTAATTTTGGGGCTTTTTGTTTTTGTAAATCGAGTCGATATTTGAATTTCTAGACTTCACTATTTCTTGTTATGTTAAAGGTCCTTTGTGTGATTTTTGTTTGTCATATAACTGATCTCTTTGTGATTTAAAATTAGGAATGTCATTAATGACATATAAGCATATCGGGATGTCGCAGTGAGGGCAGTATATTCCAATATTGTATTGCTTTCTAGAAATCTACCAAACTAGTCATAAATAACGTTATCCCAATTTTAATCTTGTTATTTCTTTATCTTACCTTGGGGTTTACCAATTTAGGGGATTTGATATTTATGTCTAAAAAAATTGAATATAAGCCGATTGCCACTCTTCGTAAAACCATATAATGCACTGGGGTCGAAGATCCATGAAATGGTTTTTGTTTTCGATCACGAGTTGGACTAATTGGTTTTGTCTTAACCACTTGATCCAGTAATTGACATGTTAAAGGGTGGCGAAGATACAGTGCCTCTCAACCTGGACGATCTAAATTCTAGCTTACGATTTGGAAAGCAGAGGAAGAGGAAGATATAGTCATTGATGATGCATTCTTGCGTCACGTTTAAGAAGTCTGATACTTTGTATTTGTCAAAATGTCTTGTAACACACAGATAACGTTTGGTTTTCAACGTCATTCTTCTGTCCTGCTTGTTCGCACGTTTTTTTTTCTTCCCCTCTTCTTGCTGTTGCCGTATTACAAATGCTGGCTCTGTTTATATCTGCTGTTGTAAAAATTTTCAAAATCTTCCTTTTGTCTCAGCCTAAACAACTATACCCATAGAAACGAGGAAGATGGTTAAGGCACTGGTGCCGATAAATATTCTTGTGATAACGAAAGAAAATTCAATAAAATTATAATCATGCTGTCCAGACTGTGACTATCGTAGCCGTCATATCATCACTACATGTATCCATAGCACATCTCATCCCCAATATATAGCCATCCTAGTTTCAGCTATTCTCGATGTAGCGTTGATTCAGTACGGACGAACGCTTGTGTACCTATACATAATTCATGGGACGTCAAGCCGAGATGCCTCCTGACAGGAAGAAAGGCTCCCGTTCTGCCTGAATTTTCATATACGACTTTGGATTGGTGATTGGCCCATTGCCTATATCGTCTCATTGTTTCACGTGTTCTCAACCATACACTAGATAAATGGTATGATGACTATTGAAAAGGCCTATGCGTACACCAAGTAATCCAAGTTAGCTAGCATGAAAGCATCCACACTCGTTACTGAAATCGTCATGAGTAATCACCAATATTACGGACCAAGTTATTTTGAAGAGAAGGTTTTGTGTAGGGAGACAAGGCTATCTTAAACGAGTCTTGCTGGATGGTCCCTCTGTGAGAGATCCGTGAAATGCGGTGCATGATAACTGAATATGGTTAACATATTCTAGCACCATACACATTCTTGTGTAAGTGTGTTTAGGAATTTTAACGTAGCTTTAATAATTTGTTCAGGTATATCGCTACGACGTATGCAGTGAGGCAGTTTATAGTGATGTCTAGCACATGGGCATCATACCGCAGACATGTAGCATGATGTTCCACCCAGTCACATTATACTGACCCCAGGCCGACCAGTCCTAACATTAACCTCTTAATGTTGAGCGCCAAGCGAGGTAGCTGTTAGTACCATTTTTGTAAGTCATTGGTATGACTCAAACGGGGATCGAAACCACGACCTTCCTCTTCCAAGGCGGACGCTCTAACCGCTAGGCCACCGGAGCGGTCATATACACATTCCTAGAAAATACACTATTTCAATATTGACAAAACTGTATGTTTAGTCTGCGTTATGTGTATGTGTTTGTGTTTGTGTCTTTGTCTATGTTTGCCCTTAAAGCTGAAAATACTTTTTCATTACCCTTCCCCTTTGACTAATAAACACTTTTGCAAGTGGTATATTCTGATCCTATAACACTTCTGACCCCATGCTACCGTTCCCATATTGATTGCCCCATGGACCATTTTTGACATGGGACTTCCGGTTTGACCCACAGGTGGCATTTTTGACCCCCAGGTGGTATATATTACTATACATGTTAGACTACATTTATAGTGAAATGTAAACCTCTAAAAATATAGTATATAAACTTAGCAAACAAATTGAAATTGTTCAACCTTTTTGGAAGGACGCATAAATTTAATTTTACGTTTTCGTAGCTAGGGAGGAGCGGACATGATTATAATATGCGTTCATTTTTAAATTTGTAGCATCCATACAGACGCATTAAACGATTATTTTGATTTCTTCACTGATAGAAAAAGTTGAGTTACTGAGTAATAAAGGGCGCAACTACCACTGATGCGACAAATTGTTAAATTGTTGAGTAAAATGGGCGCAACGAACACTAACGAAGACAACGTTTTGATTTATTCAGTCAAAGATAGTGCAACTACCACTAGTGAGGACACATTAAGTTTGTCCCTACAGTCGAAACAGGTGAGTCTTGAGAGCACTCTTAAAAGGGACCACTGTGTCTTTGTATCTAATTTCAATGGGCAATTCGTTCCACGTCGCCGGGCCCTGGTGTGCAAACGAACGTTGTCCATATGACTTTGTTTTCACCTTGGGAACAATGAGTATACGATTATCAGAAGAAGAGCGTAAGGTCACTTAGTTCATCAATTTGAATCGTCTAACCTGCGTATCGCCAGGGATCACAAACACTGTCAACATGGTGGCGTTTCGAATCAAACCGATTTTTTTTAGTAATATATATGGTCGAAAATATTTCCAAGGACTGGTCTATATTTTCAAGCAACAGATGTTATTTAGTGCACTGTCTTTAATAATCTCTGTAAGTCCGGACATTTCCGAGTTCCATCTCTTTGGACACATGTAAACAAGATGTATTTATATTTGTTAAATCATTTTAGAATTATTAAATCTAGACATTGGAAAATGTTGGATTAAGACGACACAGTTTTTCCTGACACAGACTATTTTACACATTAGAAAAAGGCAGATAGCAATCTGTCGGCATATTTAGATTGAATGTTTCCGTTTAGTTTCAGATGCGACTAAGATGCGAGTGTTAAGAACCTCCTGGCGACGATTAGATCAGAAATTATAAATTGATAAATGAAATAACTAAGTTGTTTGCTTGTTTGTATCCTTGATTCATTTTGTATTTAAAATTAGTATAAAGAAACGGGAGGGTGTCAATGTTTTTTTCTGCGTAAAATATTTCACCCCATACTCAATAAAATACATTTCTAGTGCAGTTTCATTACGTTTCAATTGCGTTTCTCAGCCATTGAGCTGCATTTCATAATCGTCACGTTGATTATATGATTATTCGACCTGTTGCTTGATTTCTCTAGAAATTGTAACCACTTGACATTTTTATTTATTTAACGTGGACAAGATTCTCAACCACCGTATTCAGTCATTTGTTTTTCTTGTTAAATTCAAAATATTCAGAATTAAAACATCTGGTTCTATTAGATTAGAAAATGTATTCAGTGTTGGTTAATTCAGGTAAAAAGAAACTGGTGTGATTCGGCCGGTTCCAGAAAAGTCACTGGCACTAAACATCCAGTTATGTCATGCATAATCATTTATTTTAAGAAAATGCAGTATAACCGACGAAAATTGTTTAAATATGACCTGCCTGAGTTGGTGCATGTCATGAAGAAGCGAGTCCTAATGCATTTGAACATAAATAGAATTGACTGGATTTAAATCGAAAATGAGGGAAAAAGTTAAATCTATACGTAAGTTAATGAAAATAGCGATTTTGTGCGGTCTACATTCGGATCAATCAATCGATAGAGCCAATCACAAAGGTCTTACATCATCCCGTGGTCGGGATCTGACTCCGGCAAAGTTTTTCCAATCAACTGAAATAACAGGAAATGTGATTAAGTGGCGTGTTATAAGGCTGG